>CANUEP010081705.1:0-21208 GCA_947857235.1 Jatropha podagrica | reverse complement strand
TAACGGCTATCGCCGCCGTTAAGGGCGGTTGCCACCGCCGCGGCCGACAGACCCTTTAGTTTTTTCGTTCCGGAGAATTTTCCGGCCGGACTGTTTGCAGTCCGGGAAAACTGGCCTTTTGAGCCTCAAAATTTGAGTATTCACATAGGCACATCTGACTCTCTAACTCCACACTAATGATACCCTGACCTCAAGTCAATCTTTGAAAACACAGTGGCCCTCTCAACTGATCAAATAAATCATCTATTCGGGGCAATGGATAATGATTCTTCACTATCACCTTATTAAGCTACCTATAATCAATACACAATCTTAAAGTGCCATCCTTCTTATTCACAAACAAGAATGGAGCGCCCCAAGGGGATACACTAGGTCGAATGAAACCCTTATTGAGCAACTCTTGAATTTGAATCTTCAACTTTCTCAGGTCAATAGGAGCCATCCAATACAGAGTAATGGATATCGGTGCAGTACCCGACATAGCCTCAATACTAAACTTAACCTCTCTCACAGGAGGTAAACAAGGCAAATCCTCGGGAAACACATCCCGGAAGTCACACACCGTCGAAATCTCGTGGACCTTGGGAGATCTCTACTTAGGCTCAAGTACACAAGCTAAGAATACCTCGTAGCCACGTTGTATCATCCTCCTAGCAGTACTGGCTAAAATAATATAGAGAGGTAGTCCATCCTCTCCCCCACAATTACAATCTCCTCTCTAGACGGATTCTAAAGTGTAATCCTCTTATGTCTACAATCAACAATAACCCCATGTCTAGACAGCCAATCCATGCACAATATCACTTCATACTCCTGGAAAGGCAACTTTATCAAATCTCCCGGCAACACATACCCATGAATGACTATAGGGCAATCTCTAAACACACGGTCAACTGCAACACTCTGACCCAAAGGACTAGTGACCTCAATGCTATGCTCTAATGTGTCAGCATGCATACTACCCAGTCTACCCACATGTATGCATATATATGAATGCATGGAGCTTAGATCAATCAAAGCAAGTACAAAAGTGTCAAAGATGGAGAAAGTACCTACGATGATCTTCGGAGCATCCTGCTCCTCCCTGGTCCTGATAGCGTAGGCCCTCATTGGTGCTCTAACCTCTGGTCTATCCACTGACTTTGAAATCGGCCTCTAACTCCCAATGCCACTCATAATGCCATGACCTCCACCTTTGCCTCTCTGAACAAAGGGAGCTAGCCTCCCAACCTAGCAAACTAAACTAGTCACTATCATAGGGCAATCCTTGATCATATGCTCAGTAGATCCACATTTGAAACATCTGCCCGTAAATATCATACACACTCCTAAATGTCTCCTACCACACTGTGTACATATCGGATGTCCTGACCATGCAACACCTCCACCACTAGCAATAGAGGAAGCCTGAGGAGCGGATCTCACATGTGTACCCTGGCCAAATCTCTGGCCTGGTCTGAATCTAGACTGTGGTGAACCTCTAAACCTCTTACTACTCGATTGAACCCCAAAAATCTATCCAGATGTAGCACTATGAAATCTCTTATACTGTCCACCTTGCTGACTCCTCTGACCCCTAGCTTGCCTCTCCATCCAGATCGACTCAAGCTCTAAAGCAGCCATCACCGATGAAGCTAATGTGGTGTGAGGCTAGGATGTCAAAGGCATCCTGTACTCATCATGTAATCCCTTTCTGAATCGCTTACACCTATCCGCCTCAAAAGTAATCAACTTAGAAGCATACCTAATCAACCGTGGGAACTCCCGCTCATACTCAGAAATAGTCATTCAACCCTGCCTGAGCTCGAGGAACTATGTTATCCTCTGATTCGTATAAAGCTCCCCTACATACTTCCCTTGAAACTCAGAGAGAAAGAAATCCCAAGTCACATCCTCAGCTCTAGCTGTCTTAACTATCGACTCCCACCATAAGTAGGCTTGTTCCTTCAGTAAGGAAGTAGCACAAATCAGTCTGTCCTGGGGAGTGCACTGCATATGCTCCAAGACCCTCCCCGTAGCTTGGAGCCAGAACTCTGCTGTGGAAGGCACATCATCCTTCCCACTCATAAAATCCTCAACACCATACTTCCTCAATCTCTCGATAGGGGGATGGACTGGAATAGGGGTCGATATGACTGGAGCCTAGGGAACAGCTCCTGCAACTTGACTCAACGCAGTTACCAACTATTGAATAAAATCACCCTGATTAGGCCCCATAGGTCCTGCAATAGCCTGCCCCACAGCCAAGGCACACTCCGCATCAAAACCCAAAACACCACCAGCGACATCACCAGTTGGCATACCACCCTCAAGCATAGCACCTTCTAGAGGGGCATAATTATCCACCTCCGCATCAGACAGATGCTGAGACAAAATTGAATACCTATAAAGACCAATAGATTCGCATCAAAGAGAAGTTCCCAAAACGGACTAATATGGCATGTATTTAACTTAAATCACTTATATAATTACTCCAAATCAGATAAACTTTCACACCAAATCATATATCCTAGAATCGACTAAACCTATACTCTGATACCACTAATGTAACACCTACTGCCCAATCCTGGAGGACCAGACGACGAATGCCACATTCGATATTGGAGCACCATCTTATCTTACTTATTAACTCTAGATCATATATTAGAAGTGGCTAAGTTTTCATAAGGAAGCAAGCATTTTCTTTAAAATAAACACTTAAGGAAATTCCTACGAAAAATTCGCAAGAGTTTCCCCTAAAAATGAACTTGCCATACAGAGAAAACATATACACTTCCAATAATTACATATATCTCCAAATACCCAATACTCAAATTCAATACAACAAATCACAAGCACTTCTAAATACTCATATCAATCACTTAGGTTCTATCAGGATATTATACCATTCATTTAGCGAATTAATTATCAACAATCATACACCATAAATTAACAATAAGATAATATTACTTAATTAATCACAACTCTTATTAATTTGCAAATCCAATATTTTCAACCTCAATAATTTTTACGTTATTTATATACATGCCATAATTTACATCCTAATACATGTCCTACCAAAAATAAGGCTTCCTCTCTGATGCTACGCCTTTTGGTCTTCAAGTAGCAACCACTGATCTTAACCTGCGCATGATAAAAATTAACACGCTGAGTGGAAACTCAGTGGTGCTAAAAAGAATACTTGAACAAATTTCAGATAAAATGCTCAGAAATAAATTGTAAAATTTCGATTATATTTAAAATGCTTAAAACATATGCCATATGAAAACATAACCATAAGTTAACAAAATTATAAGTATATCAAATGTTCATTTATGAAAAAACACATTTTCATGCTTTCAAATAAAACATAGCAACAATATATTTTTTTTCTAGCATTAAAAAACATATGTTTTATTAATTTTACCATATCTTTGGGGTTCAAATATACCAAGAGAAACAATATTAGATTTGATTTTATATCGTAACATTTTTTACCTTAGGTCGCCGACCATAACGTAAAGGCATTAA
The DNA here is from genome assembly GCA_947857235.1 of Jatropha podagrica. Lineage (NCBI taxonomy): Eukaryota > Viridiplantae > Streptophyta > Magnoliopsida > Malpighiales > Euphorbiaceae > Jatropha > Jatropha podagrica. The sequence goes on along the minus strand of CANUEP010081705.1, from coordinate 17,698 downwards.
AGCTTACTTATATATAATAAGCACGTCCGCTTAAACATAAGGCATCAAGAGCCTAGCATATGATCATAACTCATATCATATCATAATGGCATTAAAGCTAAACATGCTCATCTTACATAAATAAATCATATCATACGACATTTCAATCAAAGTATATAAGAGAACAGAACAAATCTATTTCTTTATAAATAATTTTATTTCTAATTCATAATTTCCTAGCAAAATATTTCATAAATTAATACTTTTTATTTTAAAATTCCTTTACTTACAACTTGTAAAATTCATCAAAACCTACTCATGTTCCAATAACCAAAATCATACTTTCACAATACTCTTATACACATAGCTTTAAAATACTTAAAATCCATACTTAAAGACACAAGAGCATGCCTTACCACCTTAGGGTGGTTCGGCCTCATTATGTAAACAAGAGGGAAAAAAGATTTCTTTCCACAAGTTTCTATTTTTCAAGCCAAAACACTTAATCATCACATTAAAACCTTTATTTAAAAATATTAGACTTAAAAACTCATTTTTACACAATTCAAGCTTTCTTTAAGTCTTGTAAATTTCTTAATCATTAGAATGCAAAGTGGAGATTTAAACCACCTTTAATTTACTTATCAATTAACCCATTAAAGTCCAAATCAAGCATAAGAATCAAAGGAAATTCAAGGTCCCTCCTCCTAAGGAGGTTCGGCCAATCATGGGAAAAGGGGAAAGAGATGTTCCTCTTCCCATTCAAGCATTTCATCATGTTTAGAAATCATGGAAAATCATATAAAAACAAGCAATTAACCAATTCTCCAACAAAAAAAAAAAATCTTCAAAATTCGCTTAAAACCTAAAAATTGGAAACTTAAAGAAAATGAAAGGGAAAGTGAAATATTATTGCACTAACCTCTTAAATAAGCTTTAAGAAGCTTGAAAAGCCTTAATCTTTGGTTTTCTCCTTCCCTTTAGTAGAGGCTTCTCCAACCTCTTCAAACTAGGAAAAATTCACATTAAAATCAAGAATTAACAAAAGAAATAGATGGAGAATGATTTAATGCATTAATTACAAGTCTAAACCTCAAATTCTATTTATTAATTCATAAAACTCAAAAATCACAACTTACTTGGGTGATAACTCCCAATTCTTACTCCTCTTATTTAATTCTCAAGGTTTAATTACTAATCTTTAGTTTAATTCATGAAATTTGAGGTAGTTTAAAGCTAAAGAAAATGAGAAAATGGAGGAAAGAAGAGAGAGAGGTGGTATGGAGAAGAGAGGAAGAAGATGATGGAAAAGTATTGATGATTGGTAACTTTTGAGTAGAAAAGTCAAACTTGACTTCTTAATTTTATGCCGAATGAATAGCTATGATCAAGTCAAGGTATTCTCATCCAATGGCTCTAAATATTCATTAAATAATTCTCTTCTAATTATTATTTAACTCCAGCAATTAATTAAATTAACTCCACAAAAATAATTCATCAATTATTCCTTAACATACTACACTAAAAAAATATTATTCATTAAATACTTTAATTCTCCAAAAATATTCATGAAATATTTTCGATCCACCTAAATCATGCAAACATGCTCCAAAATTATTAAATAAAATATTAGACATGTATAGTAATTTTTTCGAATCAAAATAATACTAAGTCCCGAACCGATGGTACTATTCGCGGACTGGTAAATCACAATTACTGACACTGCAAAAGACACTAAAAAATGGACTATTACACAAATTCATCATTGTCTTAGCTAAAGCTCTATTTCCTTCATCGTAGATTTAGAAAAGTAAACTTTAGTGTCAGCAGTTGTTTAGCGATATGTATAAGAACCTATTTGCGTCTATCTGTTAGAGAACTCTGCAATTGTAGGACTATAATTGATAAACTTATGTGGGTGTTTTAGTTATTCATTTGGATATATGCATTGAACTAGTTAGCGCATATTATAAATGTTGTATATCATATTGGGGCCCGAGCTGTGAAATATTTGAGATGCTGGACTTGGGCCAAAATATAAAATAATTATGAAACTTTTTATGAATGGTAAATGGGTTGACTATTTTTGAAATACTATGTGGTTGAACTTAGTGATTCAGGCTTATCACGAGCCTCAAGGGCCTTGTGCTTACTTGGGCCTTAGTACTTGTTCGGCCCATGGTTTCGAGTCGTGATAAAGTTGGTATCACAACTTAGGTTAGAACCATAGAATGCACTACGAAGTATAGGGTTTTCATCTCGTTTTTCTCAGTTCCTTCTCTTGTACTTCAGTGTTTCCCCTATTGTCACGATTAGAGTAAATCTCAATCTTATTGAAATTTTGTGTGTGGTCCTTTAAATGCATATTTTAGAATAAATTATGAAGATATCCTATTATGATTAACCTTAAATAATTGGATTGGAAGGGCAAAAATAGGGGTTATGATTATGATTACTTTAGGTTACGTATAGCTCAGGCACTTCTTTATGTTAGAATTAGCCGTAACCAACATAAAAGAAGAGGCTTGGGTCGTTTTCCTCTTCAAGGCTGGTGGACGCACTAAGCTTGGTAGTGTGGAATATCCATAACTATTGTGTGAGTTAGTTTACTAAAAGGAGAAAGAAATTATACAATTTTAGTAGAATTAACTAGCCAGGCAAGTAACAGACTAACAAAGAAGTCTTAGATGCTGATAAAGGCATCATTTCTTAGTCCTAAGAATAGAGAAACATTTGGAGAGTAGTGAATTGGCTTGATCACCCAATGAACCACTTTTCATGTGGAAATCTATTCCTATTAGTAAGTAGAATTATATTAAGGTATGTATAGGATTTTCATTTGTATGAAAGAACTTTGAATCTTTCTGTTGCACTAGGACTTTTGGATTAAGAAGGATGAATGACTTTATTGTAAATAGGAACTTGTGTTCAATTATTAAGGTTTGCTACTAAATCCCTTAAATTTTATTCAAATATAAACTTTTTACTATTGCATTTACTTATTGTTAGAATTTGAAGCTCCAACTTGATTTTCAATTTAAACTATATTATGATAAATAATTTGAAAATTTTTCTATTTATACAGGAAATATATTATACAATTATATGAAGATAATTGTTTTTGGGAAGTTGTCTATATTTTATCACAGGGCTAATTGAGTAAGATAATAAAATGAAATAAGCACCAGTGTTGTTAGGAATTAAAGGAAGATTTAGGGAAGACGAATAAGGTAAGATAATAATAGTAATAACAAACAAACAAATAGATGGAGCTTGATGCTAAGATAAGAGCATGAATATCGGGATGGTTTGGGAGGAACACTTTACTATAGAAGATAAGTTTCAACCATATCTAGCGTATAGAACTCTTGAATATTTAAATGAAAAAATAACCCTAGGAAGGAACTTGAATAGTGTCAAAGGAATGATTTATAAATCAAAGTTGGAACATACATGGTGTTGGAGCAAGTGAAAATAAAGCCAAAGCAATAATATCTAACTAGACTTGAATAAGAGAGGATTGATAGACTAAAGAATTAGTTAATTAAGACCTTGCTTTAAATGGTGGAACTGTGGAAAGGTGATTCCAAAAAAATTTAATCTAGAATGTGGTTAGAAAAATAAAAAGTTAATATTAATAGTCAAAATAAGTTAGAAAATAAGGAGCTGTCGAAATTGACTTGATAGGGTACTTAGAAGATAAGATAAGCTTTGATGTGTCATAAGTACACTAGTAGTTAGTGTTAAGCAATGGCCGATTTAGAGGAGGGCCAGTAGGGGCAGCTGCCCACGCTGACTTAAAAAAAATTATTTATATTAATAATTGACTATTAGCTATCAAGCCCAATATTTCCTGAAAAAAAAAAACAATCAAGCCCAATAAGCCAATAGCCCATTATATTCTACAACTTACAAACTATTTTAGGGTATTAACAATACCCTATTGATTTTTAACTTCCTCCTAGTTTTGCTTCACCGTTCATCAATTCATTAATAGCCAGGAAAAAAAAAAAAACTCTTTATTTCTATAGGCAAAGGAAAAAAGTAATCTTAAATCATATTCTTGAATCGAGAATTAAGAAGATAATCCAACATTGAAGAATCGAGAATTTGTATGTATCCTATTCCCCTTTAATTTATTTTATTATTTTTTTAATGAAATTTACTTTTTATTACTATATTTATTTTTGTTTTTATAAGACATATATATGATTCTATATTTGTTTGGTTATGAAATTTATATTCGAAAATAGAATTTGAGTACCAAAACCTTATTTGAGTTCTTGTGCTTAATAGGGTGAATTTAAAATTGATGAATGAACTTTATTTTATTACTTTGTCTTGAAATATATTTGATAATTAAATGAATAGTTAGAATTATATAAAATCAAATAATTCGTTTTATAATAAAAAAACTACAAATTGCAAAGCTTTGAGAATTTCCTTTTTTTTTTTTTTTTCTTTTTCTATCTACATCACCTATATATATGATTCTGTATTTATTTTATTTAGTTATAAAATTTAAGCTCAAAAATAGAATTTAAGTACCAAAACCTCATTTGAATTATTGTATTTAGTGGAAAGAAGGCATTGAAGGTTGTTGAATTGAGCACTAAGATAAAGTGGAAATCTAATAATAATGTTTTTGTCTCTCCTTCTATTTCTTTTTTCTAGAAATTATTGGTAAATAGTATAAATTAATGTGAATCTTATTATAAATTAACTATATTAACCTTATTTTATATAAATTGATATGATGTTACATCTAAGAAAGTTAGCGTATATATGATATTAATAATTTTTTAAAACAAATTCAAGTTAGTAAAATTCACTAAGTTAACATTATGGGCAAAAATAGAATGATTTATGCATATTTTGCGAAAAGGGTTCTTAAAATTTAAATTTAAAAGCTAAATTTTCAACTCCAATTGAAAGTGACCACTCCTCTAAAAAAGAATTCTAGTTCAATTCTTGAACAAGAGCCAATTCTTATCGAGATTTAAATTTCTCAAGGTCATCCATCTGAAGCTCCTCAAATTGGATTACAAGAAATTGATATCTCTTTTTTAGAATGTGATCTTGGCAAATGTCCAAATATGTGGGACTATCCTACCAACCAACAAGATTAAATTCAAAGGGCGTATATCAGAGTCGGACCTTATCAATTTATTATGTCTAAATATCTCATTGACAAGAATCAGCGTCGCTTTTCAGCTTTGTAGTCTAAACTATTTCCTGAATGGTTAGAATATTCACCTACCAAAGATGCAGCCTTTTGTCTTCCTTGTTATCTTTTTAAGAAGCCTAACAGACATTCTGGTTATTCTACATTTACAGTTGATGGAGTCAATTCATGGAAAAAAGTGCAGGATGGAAAAAGTTATGCATTCTTATGTAACGTAGGAAAGAATCACAATTTATTACATAAGATTGCAATGCAAAAGTCTAAAGATCTAATCAAAATCAACATATTAAAAAGGTGATTGAAAAGCAATCTTATCAACAAATTGAAAATAATCAACTAAGATTAAAAGTCTCATGTGATGCTGTTAAATGGTTAACATTCCAGACATGTGCTTTAGGAGGTCATGATGAAAGCTCCAATTCAAAAAATAGGAGAAATTTCATTGAACTTGTTCAACTTTTGGGTTCTTATAATGATAAGGTCGAATCAGTGGTTTTAGAAAATGCTCCTCAAAATACATCTTACATTTCTCCTGTAGTTCAAAAAGAAATTTTACATGTCATTTCAAATAAGATTCAAGATATAATCCGTCATGAGATTGGTGATGAAAAATTTTGTATTATTATTGATGAGGCTCATGATGAAGCAAAAAAAGAGCAAATGGCCATTGTGTTGAGATTTATTGATAAAGAAGGCTATGTACGAGAGTGTTTTTTGAAATAATTCAAGTCCTTGATAATGCTACTTTAACTTTGAAAAAAGAAAGTTCAGATGTCCTTGCTAGGCAAAACTTGACTATAAAAAATATTCGAGGACAAAGTTATGCCGGAGCTAGTAATATGCATGGAGAACGGTCTAGACTATAAGCTTTATTTTTGAGTGAATGTCCACATGCCTATTACATACATTGTTTTGCTTATCAACTCCAATTGGCATTGGTTGAACATCTAGAGAGGTAATTTTAGTTCATCAATTTTTTTTTAAATTGACTCTCATTACCAATGTTGTTACATCCGCTTTTAAAAGGCATCATTAATTGCAAGCTGACCAAATTGTTGAACCAGAGAAATTGATTGCTCAAGATAAACTTGGAACTGTTAAATGGTTAAATCAAATTGGCACTATAAAATAAGCTGGTGATACTTGATTGAGTTCTCACTTAAGTTCTGTTACAAGCTTGGTGAATATGTTTGAAGCAACTTGTTCAATTTTGAAAACCATAATTACTAAAGGGCCTACTTATAGTCAAAGGGGAAATGTTGATCATTCTTATAATGCTATCAATTCTTTTGAATTTGTGTTTATTTTGCATCTTATGAAAGAGATACTTAGGATCACAGATGACCTTTGTAAGGCTTTACAGCACAAGCCTCAACATATTCTAAATGCAATGTGTTCAGTATCAACAATAAAGATGTTGGTTCAAAAAATGAGAGAAAGTGAATGGGATTCATTTTTTGAAAGTGTCAAATTTTTTTATGAGAAACATAAAGTTGATATCCCCAATATGAATGCTCATTACAATTCAGGTCGAGGTAGAACCCACAATCAAAAGGACTCAATTACATCTAAGCATTATTTTCGAGTTGATGTCTTCATTGCTACCATTGACTCACAGTTGCAAGAATTGAATGTTACATTTAAGGAAGACATGATGGAGTTACCTATTCTTAGCTCCTCTTTAGATCCAAGGGATAATTTCAAGTCATTTAGAATTGATGATGTTTGCACCCTTGCGAATAAGTTTTATTTTGAAGATTGTTTAGAATAAGAAAGATCACATTTAAAATACCAACTGGAGCTTTTTGAACTTGATATTCTACATTATCCTGAGATGCAAACACTATCAACTATCTCTAAATTGTGCCAATATTTATCTAAATCAAGGAAGGCAATAATTTATCCTCTTATTGATAGGTTAATTAGACTTGTTTTGACTCTTCTAGTCTCAACTGCAACTATTGAACGTGCTTTCTTGGCCATGAGTCTTATAAAGAATAATCTTCATAATAAGATGGGAGATGATTTTCTTATAAATTCCTTGATTATATATATTGAGAAAGAGATAGCTGACACTTTCAGTATCGATTCTACAATTGATGAGTTTTATGCCATGAAAGAGCGACGGGTGTAGCATAGGATGCCAAGAAGACATCAAGTATAGATAGATAAGATAAATCTTCTCCTATTTTGTTTTATCACTCTTTTTTCTATGCCATTTTTTCTTATAATTCTTGCTAGATCTTTTCACTTAACATACCATGTTAACTTGACCAAATTTTAAGAGAGAACAATTGTGATTAACTCGATTTTAGGGTATATTTAGCATATATATAGTAGAGTCCTAATAGTCCGTATCAAATAAGAATTTCGAATCCTGATTAACTCCCTATTTAGAGTTATTTTAAGAGTCTATTTATTTAATTAGAATAATTTATTATTATATGTTAACAGTATTCTCCCCTTAGTTATTTAGTCATTTATGTCCAAATGGATGTTTATCATTTTATTATTATTATTTATTTTATTTATTTTTTCTCTTTTTTCTTGGGGGGGGGGGGGGGGGGGGGGGGTTAATTATTGTTTTTGCGGAGCTCGAAGCTTCGATTTCTTACAAGAGATTATTTCATTAAATGATTCGTCTCTTCATTTGCCTCGCCTGGCCTATATAAAGGCCAGTTTCAATTCATTTCTTACTTTTGTTACTTCTTACCTTTAGAGCATCTCTCTCTAGATTTCCTTTTTTTCTTTCTCTCTCTAAAGGTTGCAAATCTCAGTAAGTTACTCCTTGCTTTCTCCGTATTTATTTTTGGTTTTTTCTAATTGGAACCATGAGTTCATCTACTAGTGAGGAGGTGCAAATAGTAACCGAGCTTCCTGGGGGCGAGTCCACTAGACGTCCTTTGGGCAAGTCTTCTAGTCGGCCAGAGGGCGAACCCTCTGAAAGTCCGGCAGGCGAGCCTCAAGAGGACGCAGGTTCTGGCCAGGAGGAAGTTAGGGGGAGGAAAGAGAATATCAGGATAGCTGACATACCTTCAGACATAGACGAGGGTGAGCTACTCGACATCTATTATTCATACAATATTCCTTTCGAGTACAAATTGGTTCGCCCTTCATAGAACATGTGGATTAATTCTCCTGTGGATAACAACTTTATCATGTTATATGAGGAAGACCTTCATTCAGGGGTTCGCCTGCCTCTGTCTGAACCTTTAACATCTTTCTTCAATGACTACCAGATAACCATAAGCCAACTCCATCCAAATGGCTTAAGGTTTCTCTGTGCGGTCATAGCTTTAGCTAAGGAAGATGGGCATGACTTGAGTGCTGTTGCCCTTCGAGAGCTATATAACCTTACCCTTTGGCCTTCTGAGGACCACTATTTTCTTCAAGCAAGGGCGAACTGCAATATATTCACCAAGAAATCAAAGATATCATCTTTGAAGAATTGGAAATCTAAGTTCTTCTTGGTGAGATTCGATGGTGGGTTCGGTGTACTAAACAACTGGTCTGCCGCTCACCAACATTCTTTACTTCCTCCCCCCACTACTCATGATTGCAACCTTGCTGACTCCATCAAGGTTAAGGGGCTTGGATCTGTTGATTTAAGGAAGGTGATAGTTGACAACTATCCCCTCCAATGACCTAGTGGGCCCGTTTGGCCTAACCCCTCCGATCATGGTATATGTTGTTCCTTAATAACTCCTGTTTATGATTAAGCTAACTAACTTAGTTTAATTTTCATTCTTATTCTGTGTAGGCATGGCATCAAAGAAGGCGTCTGGATCCAAAATGTCTAAGGTCGCCGAGGCCATGAGGTGGCGAGCTTCTTCTGATGCTCCTGCAGAAGCGCCTCCATCCGCACACATTCCTGATTAGACTCCATCAGAGCCTACTATTGAGCCAGTGGTGAATCCTTCTACTCCTCCTTCTTTCAAGCCTTCAAGGAAGAGAGCAAGAGAGGACATTCCTTATGCTTTAGCTCACCCCATTGTTCCTTCTTCAGGTCCTCTTTCAACTCAGAGACCTAAGGCTGCTGACCTCTGCTCATACTTTATTAATAGGTACAGGTCATAGTGTACTGTTCGGGATGACGGTCCCAGTCGGGAGTTAGCTCGGGCCTACCTCTTTCTTACCGATAGGCTCTTCTTCGAACACTATGATGATCGAGGGACTGCTAACTTTATAAACCAGTGCCTCTTTCAAGCCATTAACGCCAATACTCTCCATTATGATCGACTGCAAAATCTAAAGGCTGCTAATGTTAATTTAGAGGTGAAGCATAATGAAAATTAAGGCTACTTTGAAGGAAGCAGCTGCGTCCATAAAGGCCCAGGACAAGCAACATAAAGCCGAGCTGGCCTCTCTTAATTTGGACCTTGAGAAAGCACGTGAGGAGGATTGGAGCCTGGTGAATATGAATAAGGAGCTGGAGATGAAGGTGGGAGAGTTAGAGGATAAGTTGAAAGGATTGGAGTCCGAGCTTGAGGAGGCAAAGAGGAGGGAGGAGTCTCAGGATGATGATCTGGCTCGAGCTTGCCTAAGCTTGCGAATCAATATATTATCTTGATTAAGGGCGAGGCAACCAGATACTAATTGGGGATGAGTGAATGATATTTACCCTGATGATGCTGATGGAGATGAAGAGGGGAGGCAACCTTCGTCAGGGGTGAGCTCGCCCGCCTTATCCAACTGAGCCGATTAGTGTAGTTTTAGTTAGGGAGAATTTTATAATGCTTTTCTTTCATAGTGTAGGATCTTCTTGTAAAAGTTTGTAATTTTTTGCAAGGACTTTAATGAAAATATCCTTTGTTGCATCTTCTACTGCTTGTCTGTTTCAAGTTTTCCTTACCTTTTTTTTTCAAACGTTCCTTCTATTAATATGGTTGTTTATTTAGCATTTGTGTTGTTTCAATACACTTGGGTGAATAGGTTTGTCTTTTATGTGTAACTGGCGAGCCATTCTTTCTTGGAGAATGTTTAAGGCATTCCTATCTCTTCTTTCTCTTTTGACGAAATGTCTTATGGGCGGACATCTAGGTCGCGTAGGCCATGGGGGAACAGTTAGGCCGTGTAGGCCATGGGAGAACACCTGGGCCACTTAGGCTATAGGAGAACATCTAAATCGCATAGGCCGTGGATGAACGTCTAGGTCGTGTAGGCCTTGGGCTGCTTAGGCCATGGGAGAACATCTAGGCCATGTAGGCCTTAGGCGAACGTCTAGGCCGTGTAGCCCTTGGGCCACTTAGGCCATGGGAGAACATCTAGGCCGCATAGGCCTTGGGCGAACATCTAGGCCGCATAGGCCTTGGGCGAACATCTAGGCCGCGTAGGCCATAGGAGAACATCTAGGCCACTTAAGCCATGGGAGAACCTGAAACTTAGAGAAGTAGGAGGAACACACTTAGTGAAGATCCTTCAACAAAAACTTGATGAACCATACCTCTTGTTGGATCTAAGGTTTGGTGCATCAAGTGAAAAAACCTGAGGTCTTTTTGCATATTTTATTATATATGTGAAGAAGATTTTGTTACATATTGAAAAAGAAAGATACACTTTAGTACGCTAGTTTGAGATTATCGGCATTCCAAGTTCGGGGAAGTTTGGCTCCTTATATTTTTCTCAGCTTGTAGGTTCCTGACCCTATTTGTTTCATGCTTGGGTATGGTTATATACGCCCACAGCACACTGTTAAGCTCGTCAGCCCAGTTAGCCTTTTCTCCATCTAACCACTTCTTTAGTCCTTATAGGATTGTTCGATTTGTGACTTCAGTTAGCCCATTAGTTTGCGAGTGAGCTACAAATGTGAAGTGTAGGATGATATGCCACTCTTTACAAAAGGATTTGAAGGCCTCTGAATCGAACTGCTTCCCATTGTCTGTAACTATCCTGTGAGGAACCCCATATCTAAAGATGACATTGTTCTTAAAAAAAGCTGATGATCCGAGCTAGTGTGATGGTGCTGAGAGCTTCTGCTTCCACCTACTTAGAAAAGTGATCAACTGTAACCACCACGAACTTTCTTTGACCAGTTATTGCAGGGAAAGGTCCCAGGATATCGATTCCCCACTATGCAAAGGGCCAAGCCGAGGTTATTGGTTGCAGTTCCGATGAGGGTTGTTTAGGAACTCTATCATATCTCTGGCATGTCTTACAGTCGCAGATGTATTGTCAAACATCACTTTTCATCATTGGCCAATAGTACCTTGTAAGCATGATTTTCCTGATTGTAGCATCTAAGCCTTCATGAGCTCCCCCAACTCCTTCATGCAACTCCCTGATAATGTAGTTGTCATCCTCTCTAGTTACACACTTAGCCCAAGGGTATGATTTTGACCTCCTGTAGAGTTCTCCATTATCCAGTGCATAGTTCGCTACTTTTCTATATAGTTTATATCTTCTTGTCTATCGTCTGGGCGAACATCCTTTTCGAGAAAGTCTATTATTGGGCACATCTAGCTATCATCACTTTGGGTAACCATGATTTCTTACTTTTCAAAGCTCGGAGAGGTCAATTGTTCCACTGTAATTCCTTCTGCTAAGGCTTCTCCCTTGGACACAGCTTTAGCTATGGCGTCTGCTTCATTATTGTTTGCCCTTTCTATTTTTAATAATTTCCAAGTGCCTCTACTTTCTTCTATTCACTTAAAAAGGGATGTGACAAGGGAGTGGTATTTAATCAAGCTTGGTTCTTTGGTTGTGAAAGGGAGTGGTATTCAAAATGTGAAATGCTTCTTGTAAATCCCTAGGTTGGTCAGCAGCTCGGATGCTTTTCACTATCATATCATCTACATATACTTCTACTGTTCGGCCAATCTGATCCTTGAACATGTGATTGACCAGTCTCTGATATGTTGCACCAGCATTTTTCAGTCCAAAAGGCATAACCTGGTAGCAACAAGTGCCTCGATCCGTAAGGAAACTTGTCTTTTCAGCATCCAATTCATTCATCCTTATCTAGTGATACCCTACTGCTACATCAACAAAGTTGTACACTTCATATCCAGCTATTGAGTCGACTAATTGATCAATGTTAGGCAAGGGGAATGAGTCTTTAGGGCATGCCTTGTTCAGATCTATAAAGTCAACACAGAGTCTCCACTTCGCATGAGGTTTAGGCACAAGGACAACGTTCGCCAACCACTCCGGATAATCTACTTCTCTTACAAAGCCTACTTTCAGGAGTTTATCAATTTCTGTTGCTATTACTTGCTGCCTCTCATAGCCATGATTTCATTTTTTCTACTTAATAGGCTTAAAACTTGGATCTATGCTGAGTTTGTGAGAGATGATGTTCAAATTTATCCCTATTATATCGCCTGCAGACCACGCGAAACTGCGTATGTTATCTCTCAAAACTTCTTTCATGTTCTCCTGTACTTCGCTTGGTAAATCAGCTCCCATCTTTATGCTTTTTCTTTCCTCAATTTCCCATGTAATTAGTTCACCCACCGGTTCAGGACTAGAGTCTCCTTTAGGCCTTGGGATGTAAAAGGAAGGTGTTTTGTGTACTGATCTTGCAATTCTTCTTCTAGCATCCACATAATTGGTAAAGTCAACGGGAGACCCTTTAAAGCTACCACATAGGCTTCTCGCATTGCCTTTTGATCACCTCTCACAACTATTACTTCACCTTGATCAGAATAGAGTTTCACTGTTAGGTATTTGATACTTGTTACTGCCTCCAGCTCATATAAGGCAAGTCTTCCTAATATAACATTGTAGGGAATTGAAGATCCGCCACCATGAATTCCAGCTTAACCCTTTTAGACAACTCTCCTTCATAGAGTTCCATGCCTAGATCTCTCACTCCTGCTACCTAAACTGGTTTACCTGCCAAACCCACAAGGGGGGTACGGATGGGTTTTAACCTTACCATATCCAGCTTAAGGACTTTGAATACTTCCATGGTTAACATATTAAGTGCACTACCCCTGTCCCCTAAGATCCTCTTCACCAAAAGTTCTCTAGAATGCCCTCAATCACTAAGGCATCATTGTGCGGCATTCGAAGCCGCTCTCCATCACTCTCAAAGAAGGACATAAGCTACTTAAGTTTAGCTGCCTGCGGTGGTAAAATAGAGTATATCTCTCTGGCTTTTCTTTTCCTTGCTGAATTACTGTCATTGCTCGTCAAACCACCGAATATGGTGTGAATAGTACCCACGATCCAAACACCCCTATCAAGCTTGTTCGGTTGTCTTTCTTCTTGTTTATTTCCCTCTACAAATTATTTCAACTCGTCCATTTATATGAGACGCTCAACTTCTTTTTTCAACTGCCAACAATCATCAGTTTCATGACCCACATCTCTATGGAACTCACAATACTTGCTTTTGTCCCTAATACCTGTTGAATCCTCCCTCATTCTCTTAGGATATTGACATAGGATTCGATCACGTTGTTCCTAAATCCACGATAAGATTGCCGATCGTAGTTGTTTATCAGGGTGAACTTCGAATCTCGCAAAGATTTTAAACTTCGGGAGTAGGGGATTCAAACAGTATATCTCATTCAGAATGGCCGGATGGGCAACCTTCTCCTGGGTGAGCGCCTACTCCCGATGGGCGAGTGTCTTCTGGGTCTATGCTTCTCCTCCTTGGTTGGCTTGCATTGTTGTTGAGTTTCATAGGCTTCATCTAGCTTAGTATACTTATGGGCTCGTGCCATAAGTTCTGCAAAAGTGACAGGGGGGATCAATGCTTAGATTTTCAAATAGCTTGTTGTATCTGCAGTTTTTGGCCATCGCACTGATTGCCACCTTGTCATTTAGGTTCTCCACTTGCATAGGCACCCTTTGAAATCTAGCTACATACCGGCGCAATGTCTCGCCTTCTTCTCCCTTTAGGTCAATCAGGTCCGATGAAATTTTTCAAGATGGGATGCAGGTCATGAACTGATCCCTAAAGGTTGTAGCTAGTTGTGAAAAAGAATGGATAGAACCTGTTTTAAGTGTTTGATACCACTCCTGTGCAGCGCCTTTGAGGGTGATTGGAAAGACTTTACACATTAAATCTTTCGAGTTAGTTTGCAAGTACATGATGGTTTGGAAAGTGGCTAAATGGCTCCTAGGATCAGTGTAACCATCATAAGATTGAAAGGTAGGGAGTTTAAATTTGGGTGGGAAGGTTGCAGCTAGTGTGGCAGGAGATAAGGGTGAGTCTTGACGAAGGCCATAATCTCCGTTCTCCTTTAATTCCTTGCATTCTCGCATTATCTCCTTAACAACATCTCTAAGGTTCGCCTCATCCAAAATCTGGGTGTGGCTAACCTCTTGTCCACGGGTATGAGCAGGTTTTAACTCAGCTTCTTGGTATCGTTCGAAGAGAGAATGAGCTGGGTGTCTGGGCGAAGGCGGATGAACCTTTCCTTCGTTAAAGAGTGGGTCTATAGGTTTGGGAGGCATAGTAGGATCGCCGCCAGGTGTGGAGCTCTCCAGGATATTTTTCAGGACGGTGGTGAACTGTGAATAAGCTTGGGCTAAAGCAGCCGCTACATGGGGCTTGGTTACAGGTGGAAGGGTGAAGGTGATCGGATGACCAAATTCGCCATGTTCATTGGTTAAGTTCTCCATGTTAGGGTTTTCAGTTGGGTTAGCGGCCATGAACAGGGAGCTGAAAGATTTGCGAGGGCTAGAGTTAGGGAGAGGTTGAAGGTGTGTTCCACGCTCAACACACCAATTGTTAACTTGACCGAATTTGGGAGAGAATAATTATGATTAACCAGATTTTATGGTATATTTAGCGTATATATAGTGGAGTCCGAATAGTCCATATCAAATAAGGATTTCGAATCCTGATTAACTCCCTATTTAATTTTATTTTAGGAGTCTATTTATTTAATTAGAATAATTATTATTATATGTTAACATACCACACTTGATGTAGTAGAATAAAAATTAAAGAATCCTATGGATTGATTTTTATTTTGGTGTGTCATGTTAAGTTTTGCCTAATTTAATTATCAATAAAAGAAATATTATTTTCGCCCCCCTCAATCTAAATTTTTGGTTCCACCATTAGTATTAAGGTTAGAATTTAGGTATTTATGTTAAATATTTTCGAGTTGATGGGTATTAGGTAAAAGGTGAAGTAGGATAAGTAATAATAATAATTGCGTTATACCCTTGGTGGTTAAATAATAAATAAAAGTAATTTATTATCATTACAAATGGTTTAATATACAATATAAGTGAAATGGAAGGTATAAAAAGGAAGTTAGGTCACGAGCTGAAAGATGAAATATTAAAAGTTATTATTATGAATGTCAATCTTTTATGATAAGTATTAAGGTGACTTAAGGAATAAGCACTTGAAAAAGAGATTAATGGTTAAGTAGAAATTGTCAAAATCTCTATGAAGGTGAGGTTACTATGGGATGAGGTGATTACTTTTAGCCTAAGAGCTACCAAATGGTTGAATTAACAAATAACAAAGATATTAATAGGGAGAAGTGAACTTATATAGATAAGAACCAAGATAGTGAATCTAAATCGCCCTATGATACTATAGACGATGATAATTACAAAGGAAATTTCTCTTGAAAAATTTGAACTGAAGTAAGTCTTCAAACTTTTGATTGAGAAGAGTTTTACCAATAGCATATGTGAATTAAGTGAGCTTAGATTTTTGTTATAAATAAATTGAGTTTCAGTCGTCCTTACTTTTCATAAATTATATGTTTGATCTTCATCAAATATATATTTTATCTTCATAAAATATGTGTTTCTAATAGATTTATGGAAGAAGTCTTTCGGCAATAGCATTGTTTTCCTTATATTTTATTTTAACAAGGATATTCATGAAGTAATGCTTAAAAGTATTAAATTTTCAAATGAAGAGTGAAATAGTTTTGAGATAACTTATGCATTTTACTGTTAAACCTGGTTTTGTTGAAAGATTTTACCAAAGAAAGATTTTCTAAGGATTTCAATAGTGATTACCAATAATGGCTATTGAATGGCTGATGTTATGAGCTCAATTTTCATTATAAGCTTTAACCAAGTGGTAGCAGATAATTGAATAGATCTCGTATTGAATATGACATAATCTTAGTAGCTAGTTTCAGGATTTGAATTACTATGAATCCTCTCCTTCATTTGTTCATTGATGAGAACCAAATAATAATACTAGTATTGAATCTATGTCTTGAGTCATGTCTATCTAATATGGTTAAATAACAGGTACCTATGACACAACTCATTTTCAAGTTAGACCCAATAGTAAGGTGTATATCATAACTTCTGAAATTAATTTTAGCTTATAATTATCATATCCTCCCTTGTGCATTAGATTTTCTTCCTGGATCGATTCATAAATTTCTATTGGTCAATAAATTTGCCAAGGATCAAATTTCTTTATCATCACAACCTTTTGACATCTCAAATGACTATCTCGCCTTCCTCAATCACTCCATGGAGAAGTGCCTGAGTGTAGTGATGGTTGTAATGCAACAGAAATATCCCTATTTTTTTCCAACTGCGTAATCGACCTTTGTCATGCTAGTAATCAAACTTGAACTAATTTCTTCTTTTGTAATGACAATCTTTCGTTTATTAATCTCATATATGCTCTTTGTTTATAATATGTTCCATATTTTATTTGATTTTAAATTCGAGGGCAAATTTTCTTTTAAGAAGCAGTGTGAAACGACTTAGAAAAGTCATTTTAAAAAAAATTTTATTTAAAAATTAAAATATTAACTTTAACCAATAGTATTGAAAATCTTATTATATTTAAAAATAAATAAATTATTACCTTGTGAAATTATTTATCCGAAATGTGGGTAAATACATTTATATTTATTAAACCAAACCTTTAAATTAAATTAAGCCTATTGAAAAGCCCATACACCAATAATAAATCAATTAAGAAAGCCTAGAATCTTCTCGAAACCGGGTTCACTTGGTTAAAACTGGAATTGGACGGGTCTGTTCTCTTCTTCGCGAAGCTGCGATTGAAGCGCCTTCCCAAACTGCTCCTCCTCTTTTTTCTATTCCGGCCACCACTCAACGAGAGCAAGGTGACGATCAGCGCCCTTTGTGCCACCGATCACTGTTTCTTTTATCTCCGACCTGACAGCCGTAGCGTGACGATGAGAAAGACAAAGGAGCTTCTATTGGTTGGGACAGCTTTCTCTCTCCCTCTCCTTTCGACGTCATCGACGAGACTAGTTAAGGACCAGCTGGTCTAGGTGTCTCACGCCGTCTCGTGTCCTTTAGCAATTTCCCCTCTCCATTTCTAGTCGACATTAACACAATATTGAGAAGTCAGGAGCTATGGTGTTTTCTGATTCGAGTTCCGCCTGCGATTTTCGGCCGTCTAAGCTCGAGTGCAGCCGATCAGACCTTCACCACGCTACCAGCTCTACTCCAGCCATTCTTCCTCCCCATTTTTGGTTCAGTAGCAACGCAGCGATGAGTTAGAAGGGAAGCTAATTTTTTTCCCAATCGCTAGAGCGGAATATGCAATCTCCTGCGTGATTTGCACCTGGGCAAGATAAATTCTGATGCTCTTCAGTATAATTTATGAGTTCT
>CANUEP010081701.1:0-18857 GCA_947857235.1 Jatropha podagrica | reverse complement strand
AACTATTTTATATTTGTATTCCTGTAAACATATCAGTAAGAATAAAGTAGCAAGTGTACTCAACCCGTTCCTCGTGGGATCGATCTTTTATTACTACGTTGCGATCCGTATACTTGCGGGAACTCAAAAGAGACGCAACACGTAACATGCTCCATATGCCATGAAATATCGATCCATATAATTTCCTTAATAGTGAAATATTGGAAGATGACAGTCAAATGCTATGAGGTAACACTAGTCAAACATCGCTAACAGACATGGACTCGCGATCCATAATTGGATATTAAATGATCTGGCTGCAAAGCCATCACTTGTAGCTTCTCAAAAGCCCATAACTACAGATGCAAAAAAAAAAAGGCTCATTAAGTCAAAAACCTGTAAGGGAGGCTTAAGCAAAAATTAGAGCACGAAAAGAAAAGCTTGTTAAGTTGAAAACCTACAAGGGCGACTTATGCAAAAGTTACAGTAAAAAATAATAAAAGAAAATGAAAATGCATCTACCTACAATAGAAGCGGGCTTACTTATAGCTGCTTACTCATCCGAAAGTCTTAACATCACCAAATGAAGTCATGCCATCTCATATAGTTGGCTCAATTTATTTTAATGTGCAACTGGTACCTACAAGAGGAAACAGGGGGCAAAAGCATATCATAAATAGTAAAGAAGACAATTTGACAATAAGCGATGACCAAGGAAAAGTTCTCACATGCATACAGTCGGGAGGTGATGGTTGAATGTGCCTCGCCTAAGTTGAGTCTAATACACCTTGAATAATCTCGCAAGTACTCTCCAAGGTAAAGGTAAAAGTAACACTAGGCTCGTACTCGACTTGCCAACAATGATAGCAGTATCAGGGGCCCCAGATCTAGAAACCCCCCTCACATGCTTACCGCGTTGCTGTTGTCACTGCTAAAGTTGAAAATGGTCTGTAAGTCAATAAACAAGAAGATATTTGGGCAAAGTCGAGAATAGAGTCAAAATGGAGATGAAAACATGTCAGTCTCCTAGCCAATGTCCTCTCCCACGACATCAGCAAGCAAATCAATATCCATTGGAGGAAGGACATGAACTAAAAGCTGTGTCCTAATAAAAGATGTGTAGGGACCAGGCTCAAAGCCAAAGAGAATGCTAGTTGCCACTATCCCTTGCCTAGTAGAGGCAATGGCCCGCTCTGACTTGATAGATTTAGTCAACAGCATGTAATAAGGAACAACATGAGGGATTCTCCAATGCTCAAGGCCCAATTGCCACTCACATATTCTCTCTCCCAGATAAAACATATCATAGAACAACCTGGAAAGGAGGAGGCGCCTCTACTCAAAGGTAACGACAACCGAAATAAAATTGCGAAAATCGGCAACATCTCCTCAAGGATATCTCACTACCTATTTAATAAAAGAAAGAGCAAACAAAATTAAGAAAGAAAAAAAGAAAAAAGGAGAAAAATATGCAAATCCAAACGGGAGAAAAAAAAAAGCATAACCCGATACCTGATCCCACTTCATGCCGTTCAACTGTTGTCGAAACATCATAAGATCTAGAGAAGTATGAGGGTATTTCCTCGTATAGCGCCATGCGTGGCTACAAGGAAGTACGCTTGCAATTACTCCATCTGAGAAACCAAACAAAGTGGGCATGAGAAGGACATAATGTTCACAAGCCTAGATCTGCATTGTCCGAAAATCAACGAATCAAGAAAGTGAAAACAGACGATAACTAATAAGACATAAATTGATTTTATACCTCAACGGTTATCTTGTAGCCGACTTTCAGCTATGCATCATGGACACCTAGGTCCATACCATCATAAAGATACGATAACGCAACACCACCCTAATTAAACTAGCTAGTAGAATCGAAATCTTGAAGCGGAGGAAGAATTGCTAAATCAACATCATCACCATAGTTTGTGAAGAGAATGGTCGACAGCAAATAGAATAGATAGGCCCAAGCAACCACATCTACATCCACCTCCTCAATCTACTCCTAGGGTATCTCCTTATAATGAGAGTAAATACTCTCATATTGAACTCTCCGATAAGAAATGATGGGCTCCACACTAATAGCAGCTCAAAGACTGGCTTACAGACCTCGACAGTTCAAAGTCCTCAATATGTCATTAGACACGGCAGATCGCCTGCCAAATGATAGCCCCATAATGGCAGCAAAGCCCACAGGAGTAATGGTCATCTCACCAAAAGGAAGATGAGATATGTGGGTGGAGTCCATCCGTCGCTCCATGAGTGCCAAGATGCTGGCTAGTAAGGTCTTCCCTTGCACTCGAGGCAAAGTATGCACAAAGTGACCAAAGCTTACCTTGCGAATGCATGCTTGAACCTACTCTAGAAAGCAACCAAACCACTCAACCGCTGCATAAGTGTTGCCACCTAATTTCTTATGGCTCACACCCGTTTGCTAGCATAAATCGACAGTAAATATAATAACATGGCATGAAAACATATATTAACACATGTTTATTGTATTTGATGTAGGTAAAAATAAAAAAAAGGTTCAAAGAAGTGAAAATAAAAAAGGCAGACCCATTTGGTGTAAGGCAGTCATATTTAATGCAGGATAATCCAATTTGGTGCAGGGCAATCCAAAAATGGCATAGGAAGTTCAAAATGGCGCAGGGCATTTGCCCTAAAGGCCACCAGTCATTTACTAAATGGTGCACGCCATTTGCGATTTGGGGCACGCCAGACCATAATGGCTCATGCCACTTTGGCCCATCACAGCCCCCTAAATGCCCAATTCTTCTATTCAGGCAACCTAATAATCATATGTTTCTAGTACTGATAATGTAGAAAATACAAAAAGAAAGTTTTGAAATGCCTCGATCGCACCCCAACACAATTGATGAGATAAGTCGTGCTCCAAATGGATGTTTGTGCCCACATTCGGCATACACTCCTGCAATGTCATGCCATGGCTTAGATCTCGAGTCATGGGGTCGATTAGCATGTTTCCAGGGAGCCAATCTATGACACCTTTGGCTGCCATTTTGCTAAATTGAACAAAAAGCGCAAAGAGTGAAAGAGAGAATTTGAAAATAAGAAGGTTGAGCTTATAGCTTGAAAGTGGCCAAATGAACCACTGTCACCCATTCATATGGATAAAAGGGCCTTTGGCCCAATTTGTGCCTTCAGGATAGTTGGGCCAAGCAACTTGGTAATGTGTTGACATTTCATAATCAATTAGTAAATCATCAATGCTTAAGCTAGGGCAACTTATCACTAGCCACAAGTAAGTTTGTCTCAATTTGCGTGTCATGGCATGATTTTCAGTAAAACTCAAAATAAACAAATGAAGTCAATTTTGAAAAACCTTTTGCACGTGTGCACGAATAAGTGCGAATGCAGACACACACACGGAGGGAATTATAGGAGGCAAATAACTTACCTCATCCTGTGTGTCACAACACACACTCACGTAGACACAAATTTTTTTTTAGAAAATCAAACTCAAACACTTGCACATGAAAATCAAAATTCCCCAATTAGAGTGACTTGAATATAAACACGATATTCAAAAGAGTCTCCTAGTGAGTTGCCTCATTTTGCATGTTGTAACGCATTTTGTGTTATAAATTCAAACAAATGCACACACGATGTTTGATTATAATCCCTGGTGGAAACAAATTTCCCAACAGAGATAAATTCTCTAGTAAGGACAAATCTCGAGTGAGTTGCCTAGTTTTGGCATGCTGTAATGTGAGGTTCAATAAATTTACATTAATTTATATGAATACATGCGCATGCATTCATAGGAGGTCATAAGTAAACCACTCGTTTTGCATGCCACGACATGATCTTCAATAAATTTGCAAAATTCTCTAATAAGGACAACATGAACACACACGGTGCATAATAAGTTATCCTAGCAATTTGCCCCATTCAACATGTTATGGCGCAAGACTCATACGCAGTCACACACTGATACATGCACCAAAATTCCCAATGGGGTTGCCTATTTGCACAATCATATATAACATGTGCATGTTTCTCCGGGCTTAATCATAGAATTTCGAATTGGTTAGAGAACCTCCTTTTCTACATTGCAAGAATTCCCCAATAAAGTTAGCATATCAGGTTTTAATGTCCATAAGGATAAATAGCCCCAACAGAATAAGTATCCAAAGTCATCTCATCGTGGTGCACCTAAAGCCATCCAATCATGGCACACCTAAAGTTGTCCAATCATAGCGCACCCTAAGCCGTCCAATTGTGGTGCACCCAAAGTCATCCAGCCGTGTGTGACCCCAAGCCATCCAATCGTGGCACACCCAAATCTGTCCAATCATGACCCACCTAAAGTCATCTAGTCATGGCACACCCAAGCCGTCCAATCGTGAGGCACTCAAGCCATCTTAAGTGGCACACTGTCCAAAAGGACAACCTCCCCAAGTGGAGTATTTTAAACTTTACGCTATAGTTTAACGCATCGCATTTTATTTACACCACCATTTGGTGCACCATTGAAAAGGACAACCTCCCCAAGAGGAGCATTTTAGACTTTACATTGCCATTCGGCGCACTACATTTTATTTACGTTGTCTTTTAGCGCATCGTCCAGAAGGGCAACCTTCCCAAGTGGAGCATTTCATACTTATGCCATCATTTGGCGCACAACATTTTATTCAAGCCATCATTTGGCACGCAACACCTTATATAATCTTTAGTTTGAAACATCAAAGTCGTCCAGTCGTGGCGCACCGTCAAAAAGGACAACATCCCGAGATGAAACTACTCTAAATCTCTAGCAAAGCTAGTGAACAACAATCATATAAGTCATTCAAAGGACACAAACCATTTAAGTACTTTACCACATATGCGTCTACTTATACATTGATAAATTTTGCTTGAAAAGCAAAATATTATTAAAGTGCGGGCAAACTATTGATGCTCAATTTTTACCCCAAAAATAGACTCAGTGATGACAAACTTTGTTGCTAAAAATGAGGTTAAAACATTTGATGAATAAGATTCCTAGATCGATGATCCAATTTTAAGAAATGACCCATTATGACATTTTCATGTTTGCACCAAGACGGGTCCTGCGGTCATGTCCCAGGTTCACCACATCACGTCTCAGTGCTCTACATTGCTCAATGCACCGCGCAGTCTGATTTTGTGAAAGTTGGACCAATCTGTCAATGGGACCCACAATGGTCCTTATGGGGCCCTTTAGTGGCCTTTAATAGACCCATTAGTTGTGATAACATTTCTCATGGTAAAATGAGTTCAGAATGTCCAATGGATTCAATTCTCGAATTAACAGTCCAAATTTAAGAAATCAGGTCCATTGGGCCATTTTAATGTGTTTAAGATCAGGGCTGAAATGGGACCTGAAAATGCATTTTGGGCATCCCGAGGTGCGTCCCAGTGTCCTAAATCAATGTATGTACCATTTGGACTGAAGTTGTGAAAAATCGAAACCCTACTCATTTGTGGGGCTCACTAGTGGAACCCACATATGGGGCCCACATGCCACTTAAGCCTAAATAGTGCTAGATCCTCTCATTTGCATATAAATAGAGGGCTTGGGGTGAGAGTAGGGGGTTCATAAATTTTTACAGGAGAGGAAGCTTAAGGGCTTGGGAAAACTCTACCAAAATCAATTCTCAAACTATTTTCAACTCAAATCCAAGCAATTTTAGTGTTTTTTTTTTTCTTCAGGGAAGAGTGTTTTTCCAATATAATCAGAGTGAACTTTTGGACCCAAATAGTTCTAGAAATGTGAATCAACCACAAAAACTCATATCATCCTTCAAGAGTCAAAGATCAGATGGTGCTCTTCATCATTTTCAAGAAAATCAGGCGTTTTTCTTCAAAACAACATAAAATGATAGTCTAAACTTCATCACTTACTCATTTCCAATTCATTTTAGTGTTAAATTATCAAAAATTGAGTTGTTTATAAGAGAAACACACAAAAACCCAACTTCACAAAAAATCTGCAACTTTCTGGGCTGAAATGGTGCATGCCAATTTGAAATGGCTGACGCAAAGAAAAATGACAGAAATCTGTAGATTTCTATCATTTTGCTTTCTTTTTCTGATGTTCATGAACTTCAATTATCTTGGTATGGGACGAAAGTCATTTCTAATGGTGTGAGATCATCATCTCAAAAGCCAAATAATTTAAAATTTTCAAATTGTGTCTAGATTCTGAAATCGAAGTGAGTTGAGCTATGGTATAGAACTCATTTCTTGGTCCAGATGAGTACGTTGATAATTATAACATTGTTTTTTGCAATGATTTGTGAATTTTATTCATCTTTCTAAAATGAATATTATGATTATGAGCTTGAGACTTTGTTATAATTATTAGATCTAATAATATTTATTTATGCATTTTTAATTTTTGCTCATACTACATGTTAATATATCTATATAATATTTATATTATGCACTTTAAATTTCTGTCATTTTATTTATTTATTTTATTTATTATTGTTGATTTAATTATCTAATATTTACTGTATGCAATTTATTTTATTCTTTATTTTGATTTAGTATGTTTAATTTGATTTTAATATTCTAATGCCCACATTCATCATAATCATATATATTGTGTGATCGTATATATTATGATTTTAATATCAATTCATGTTTATGTGATTTTATATGTTTATGATTTTAATTTGAGATTGTGATGTTAGATTGTTGTAATTTTTTATGGATCCATTAGGATCCTTATTTTTATCGGTCTGTGATGATTATTTTTTTTTTTTATCGATCTGTATTAATTCAAAGGGATTGAGAATTTGTACGGTTTATTTGAGTAAAATATATTTTAGGAGATAATTTGTAATCTTTCTTTTCCCTCCTTCATGAATGTTTATTTTATGTTTTATTATGTTTTATTTTGATATTTGTATGAATGATATGTTTTTAAAAATTGCATAAAAATATTTTACACCTCAATTTTTAATTAATCATATTATTAATAAATTATAAATATTCGAACAACTAAGAGGCAGGTTTAAAATGAGCGAAATGTGTCCTTAACACATTTTCATTTGCATATCCAACTCCCAAACTCATCTTGTTAAAACTAAATCAATTGGTTCTAAAAAATTAATTAATTTAAGAGTTTTCTCTAGTTAGGGTGGCGACTAAAAGAATAAATAAAATTTTTATTGATATAAGAAAACCATTTTATGAGGATTAAATAGATTTGGTAAAAATTAATTTTACGAATTAAAATGAACTAAACTTGTTATATTCGATTTTCTCAAATGGTTCTTGGGCAGACCATGAGATTGCGAAAAAACTCATGGTCCTCATCATATCTCTATATCCTTGTATCTTTAGTTTTTTACACTATCCTGTCCTTTCATCCATTCTTTATGAATGTAGATGCCAAATGGTTATGGAATGACATTTATGACCTCAAAATGAACAATATCATCTTTCTTCTTCCTCTCTCCACACTTTTAGTTTAGAAGATTTCATCAATCAATTCATCTTTCCAATAGATCCTTGAACGATCAATCAAGTGACCAACTTGCAATGAACCAAATTTGAAACCAAAGAAAATGAATGAAAAGACTTATAATATCAACTTGAAATATGTAGGACAGAGGTTAATATTCTCATGACTTTGCTATTATGTGTAGACAATGATAGAACCAAACATATGATAAGGATAATAACAAAATATTACCAAAGTACAAGCCTCTTAGCAAAGAGACGAAATAGTTAAAGAAAGAAAATTGCAATAGTTGGATTTTCATTTTTCAAGGCAAAATGAAGTGCCCGACTCACATCAATGGCAAATTTTAGTGATATTTCATAGTCCATTAAAAACCATTATTAAATCCTTATAAATCTAAAAAAAAATGTTCACAAAAAAGTAAAAGAAAAAGCATCAAAAGAGCATCCCTCAGTTTTATAAATGAAAAGATCAAAAGCATTTCAATTTTAAAAAAAAATTATTTTTGATGTGGTGTGCTCTGTAAAAGAAAGAGAGGAAGAAGAAGATATTTTTTGTGAAAAAATTTTATTCTCTCTTCAAAACTCTTCTCTCGAGCATACCATTACCGAAAAATGGACGTCACCTTAGGACGCACGGTGAATAAGCCCCCGTATGGCTAAAATTAAGCTAAAAGAGCTCAAACTCTTCTTATTTTTTTTTTAGTTCTTCTAAGAGAAAAGAGTCATATAAAAGACGCCACTCTATAAGGGAAATCGCTTTAGTCAGCGGGGGTGAAAAAGAGTTTACATACAACCGAGGCAAAGTGGTTTATGATTGAATCTCAGAAGCATTCTTATCATATGATAGATCTAAGTCCATGGCCTATTTTGAGACTTGTACTCTAAAATTTCAAATATTAGATGGAAGGACAATTTAATATGACGGCCTCAAAATATAAAGATGTGATAGTATATTTTTTAAAACATACAAGGGTAAAATAATTTATTTTAACAAAAGATAAGGGTAGAAATATTATTTTATCAAATTTTAGCCTTTGTTTAGATGGGTGTAAAATTTGAATGGATATAAAATAAAAAGTAAAAATTTATTGAGATTATCAAAATTCTTTATTTGATTTAAAGGTAAAATATAAAAAAAAGGCATAAAATAAATTTATTTTATATTTATTTTAATTTCATTTTCATTCCATTTTGAAAGAAAAATAAATACAGAAATTTTACACTTTTATTTTACTGCCCTTTTCTCAAGCAAAGGGTTAAAGAACCCGCAGAAAGATGATTCTCTTCGAATCGTCTGTACTATCTATCGCCCCTCAACTAAAAAATAAAAATAAAAATAAAACCTTTCAGTGCTTAAACCCTAACGGCCTAATCCCACTGTCTATTTTTTCTCCCCTGTACAGAGCTTCTACTCCGTTCTCCAATGGCGGGCTTGGAGAACTTGAAGGATATGTACGACGTTGCATTGAAGCCTCGAATGCTTCGTACATTGTTAAAAGAAGAAGTACCAGACGATAAGAAACAACAATTAGGTGATCCATCCAAGCTATCAAGAGTTGTCTCCACTATAAAAACTTTCAAGATTTTATCGGAATCGTTCAACAATTCCACGGAACCTAAGTTAATTGAAAGGTGGAGATCTGCTATAGATGATTGGGTTAATCGATTACTTTTGTTAGTCTCCAACTCTACTATGGTATATATTCAAATTTTTTGAATTGTTAATTTTGGTTTTAGATGTTTCATTTTTTGGTTTTAATATTAGCATTTATTTGAATTTGCATATTTGTTTATGTCGTAGCCAGATAAATGTTGGGCTGGAATCTGTTTGTTGGGTGTGACTTGTCAAGAATGCAGCTCTGATCGTTTCCTAGCATCATATCCTGATTGGTTTGATAAACTTCTATTACATATTCAGGTAATAAACTAAATAAAGTTTTTTATTCTTTAGAAGGATTTAGTTTGGCTTTATAACTTGCATTTTATGATTTTTCCTTTTCCCTTTTAGTATTTTATTGAACCATTATTGTTGGAGCTTTATTTGCCCCCTTATACGTCTCTGTTGCTCCAAATTTTCACGTGGAATGTGGTGTCTTGTGTTTGTGTTTAAATAGTCACCAGCAGATTCTCAATTTGTAAAGGTGGCATCTTGTACCTCAATGTCAGATATGATAACGAGGTAAAGTCAGTTCAACTTTTTCTGACATCTGGGTTTGCTTTAGGTGCATGCTTGCTTATTTTCCATAATGCATGGAATAATTTTATAACTGTGAAGTTACTATCTTTCTTTGAAATAGGTTAGCTGAATTTCCTAATGCAAAGAAGGATGGATCTTCCCTTGCTGGAAAAGTCATTCAACCTGTTCTGAAGCTGTTGCAAGAGGATAGTTCGGACAATGTCTGGGTAAGTAGAGTTTCTAATTCACTGAACAGTCACAAATCCATCCTCATGCTCCATCTGTCTCTCTCATGCACACACAAACACATAGACATTCACAGAAACAAACTCAGAGAGAGTTGCAGGTTTCACAACGAATGTCTCTTTCCATGAGCTTGCTCCTGGATTTTGTTTTGCATATTGATTATCTTCTATTACCTTTGTTAGTATATGTTCTGAGTAGAGATATCATATTCTTTCAGGTTTGTTGCCTTTTATTAATTTATTATATTGCATTGTCCTGAATTGTGCAGGAAGGGGCAATCCATTTGTTATGCACTGTTATAACTCGCTTTCCGGCTTCTGTTCATCGTCACTATGATAGTGTATGTAACCATATCCCTTTATTGATATTTCAATTCATTTTCTTTTCACATTTGCACACAAATTTTCTACTCCATTTATTTGCATGTCCCAATAGTTGCCTACTTGTTTTATTGTGTAGTGGATGTTATTTTGAGCCTGGACTCTAAAGGAAGCCTATTATCATTATTTAATTTTGTTACCATTATACAATTTTATTGCATTTGATGGTATTATCCATTTTGCATTCTAACCCTATTCTACATACCATAATGATAAGAGCATATGGCAGCAGAGAAAGACTCAAATCTTTGGTTTTAATTTGAAAGTAGCCTAGTGGCTTTTTCATGACTGAATGGCCACTAGTGGCAAAAAATTTTTAGATTAGTTGGCAAATGCATTCTGATGTAAAGATGCAAACCCTTTTTGCAGGTTGAAACAGCTATTGCGTCAAAAATTTTGTTAGGAAGATGCAGTATTAATTTGCTAAAGGTAACATATCTCTTTCCAATTGCTTTAACCATAGCTGGATTATAATTAGGAATTCTAAGTTGGGCTTTGGGATGAACATAATGAAATATAATTAGGAATACTAAGTCAGGCTTTGGGGTGAACATAATGAATCATAATTAGGAATAATAACTCAGACTTTTGGATGAACTTAATGAATATTTTGTATTATGCTTGACTTTCAACTTTCAGAAGTTTGCTTGTTGTCTGGCATTACTTCCTAAATCAAGAGGAGATGAGGATAGCTGGCTTTCAATGATGCGGAAGATTCTATTATTGGTAAATGGTTACCTGACTGAAATCTTCCATGGTCTTGAAGAAGGTATGTATTATACCATATTGATTTTGTTGTTGCTTGTCTTAAGGATGGTAAATAGCAAATTTTTTTTTCATGTGCTGTAGAAAGTAAATGGGAGGAAGCTTTAAGATTACTGGTTCCACCAGGAGAGGCTACCCCAACATCCTTATGGGGTCAAATTTTATTAGAAGAAACATCAGATAATGCAGGAAAGAGATCTAAGCTATCGAGTGTCTCTCTGTTGATGCTTAGCTGTTGTACAATGCTTACAACTTCATATCCTGTCCAGGTAGTGCTGTGTGATTGGATTATTATGAGATCTTTTAATTGAGAGAAAAAACGTGTTATAGCAAATGTTTAATTCTTTTTTATTCTTTTATATTTGGAAAGGAAGCTTGATCTAGATGGTTTTCTATTCAAAAACATGTGATTTGTTAACAGGTGACAGTCCCTATTCACTCGTTATTGACCCTTATTGAGAGAGTGCTGGTCGTTGATGGTTCATTGTCACATGCCACATCATCCTACGTTATTGCAAAAGAACAAGAGTTCATTTGTTCCGAACTTCCAGTTTTGCATTCATACAGTTTGGAACTTCTTACTTCTGTTATAAAGGGAATGCGCAGGTAAAATTTTATATATTAGCATTTGCTTCTTATTTCTTAATTCTTACTTCTAGCTTTGTAGTTTGTAATGTAACTTTCCTATCTTCTGTTTCTTAATGTCCTCAAAGAGTTTAGTTTCCAATCATGTTATTTCCCTTTGCAGTCAACTATTGCCACATGCTGCATACGTTGTGCGACTTGTTAAAGAGTATTTCAGGAGATGTCAATTATCAGAGTTAAGGATAAAAATCTACTCCATAACAAAGATATTGCTTATATCTATGGGCATCGGTATGTAGGAATTTTCAGAGCCTCTTTTTTGTATCCTTTTTTACTACTCTCTCTCTCTCGCTCTAGTGGCTAAAGAATGCTTTAAACATGTTTCATCTCCTGAAATAGGGTGTGGGTTAGTTTAGAATATAATAGCTTAAGATTTCAGGGCTCTTCTAAGTTGGCGATTGTTTGGTCTTGGTGAAGACTGGAGTCTTGATGTGCAGCCACAAACAAATGCAAAATGGACACTGATGAGCTGCTAGAAACCAGGTCCTTTGGGAAACCAAAAACATGGAATATGCAACATGTTTCTAGGCAGCTATTTGCATCTGCTGCTTAGAGTTTTTTTATTTATTTATTTATTTTCATCATCCCTCTTTGAGGATATTGTTGGAGTCAAAGTGGTTTATGAACATGATCATTTTATCTTGGCTCCAGTTTTTGGAATCATGGACCTAATATATGACAATTATTTGGAAGATATTCAAAATGGTCCTAAAGGACTCTTGATGGTGTGGATTTTCTGTAATTGCATTCACTGCCTATGTGGAGTACTGTTATTGCAGATGATTGGCCTGGGCAAAACCTCATTATCAGAGCAAAATTAAAATTCAATTATCTATGTTGAAAGATTGTAACTTTTACCTTGACATTCTCTGGAGTTCCATTATCTATGTTGAACGATTAATGTCTTTTATCATGACATATGTCTGAAGCATAGTTTCTTGTTATAAAAGCTATTCAGTAAAAGGTAGGAACTTCTTTATTTAATTTGGGTTGGTTCTGTTCCATCTTTCTTCAAAATAAATGCTCTGAGTGATTGAGGTTTCATAATCCT
The DNA here is from genome assembly GCA_947857235.1 of Jatropha podagrica. Classification (NCBI taxonomy): domain Eukaryota; kingdom Viridiplantae; phylum Streptophyta; class Magnoliopsida; order Malpighiales; family Euphorbiaceae; genus Jatropha; species Jatropha podagrica. The sequence goes on along the minus strand of CANUEP010081701.1, from coordinate 6,151 downwards.
GTTAGGGTTTCCTTAACCACTTAGTCACTCTTTTTGATGCGGCTGTCTCTTCCTGCTATTTGATTGAGGGGCTTGATGGGTTTCCTGCATTGCTTGGTTGGCATATCTATTTGTTTCAGCATTGTTGTTCCTTGTCCATTTATGGCAGTGATAACTTGGTATTCATTCATTGCCTTGTTAGGTTTTCAAACTTCCTTTTACAGTTCATTGATGGTTTAGATTGAAGATTCCGTTGGTTTTTTATTTTCCTCTTTATTTTTGCTGCTCTTTTGTATACTTCTATGCAGTTAGACGGGTTCCCTTCCTTTTTCAATTTTTATAAATTCACAAAAGCAAAATGACCTCCTAGCTGCATGGTCTAGCTTCCCTTAGTACCTTGTTTTTCCTTTTGCTAATCAAATTTCATCCCTTTTAGCAAAAGATAGATGAAGTGAAACTAGTAAAATGCAGATCTTTGATAATTGTGTTTAACATGGTAAATTGCTGCAAATTTACCAGAAAGATAAAGGTCAAAATCTAATGGGTGAAACAGGCAAAACATAAATCTAGGTTGTGCATCTCTGTGTGTAAACATTTCTCTGTTTCTGTATCCAAGCCTTATCCCTTCCAAAGATTGATAGATCGAAACGTTGATCTATCCCCTGCAATTATAATATGTTTCAGAATAATCTTTAGCCTTTTCCTCTTTTATCATTCTAGCATTTTTATTTTGTGCACCTTTAGTTCTCTGAAATCTGTTTTGGTGTTGTTTCTAATTCTCAGTCATATCCTGATCAGGAATAGCAATATATCTTGCACAGGAAGTTGTCAACAATACACTTCTTGACTTAAATCCCAGTGAGGATGATACATCTTCCAACGCAAACCCAAAGGCCTTGTCTGAAGCATTTCTGCAGCCTTGCCATAGAAAAAGGAAGCACGGGGCAGCTGTATCTCGTGAGCAGAAGTATGAGCAGATTAGTTTGGAAGTGGAAGCACCCAGGAGTCGCCCGCCAACTCTTATATCTGTGAAGATAGCTGCACTTGAGGCAGTAGAAGCTCTTTTAACTGTGGTATGTTTAGTGCGTGGATATTTGCATTGCATGTTTCCTTTTTTCTTTGAAAAAAAGATGGGATCTGCTGATGATGTTGTGCATTATGTGGCGCTTTGTGCACAAGGGCTTGAACAAGATGCTGGGTGGCCTAATATAGGATTTCATTGCCATAAGGAACAGTCAAACAAAATTGTGGCTTGCCAAGGTTATGTTGAGTGAGAGATGAAATGAAATCATTTTTAAATTTTCAAAAACTTTATTTGGATTTTTCTGTTATTCTCATAATCTAAAAGGATGTTTAGCTGACTTGAAAACAAGTATAGAATTGTTAATAGGATGTGAACTGTACAGTTTATACTGTGGAAGGAGATATTTATGGTCTTATTTCTGGGAAATTGGCGAAGAAAAATAAAGTTTTAGATAGAAAAGTTAACTAAACTGTAGAAAACAGAGTTGAGAGGAGAAAAGAATTCTATTCTTCTAATTCTTGTGTATTTACAGCCTCTATACTAGTTCTTAATATATACAAAGATGTTTCCTATATATGAAATAATCTAAATGGGAAATCAATCTAAACTAGGAAAGTTAATTTTCTTCATAATTATAAAGATTTCAACATAAACTTATAATAGGAAAATTTTCAGTGGCTGAAAAGGTTTGGGTGCTTTTCCGTTTGATTTTTTATTGTACACTTGTGGATTCTTCTCAGTGTAAACAGAAACACTTACGCCTGATTGTTAATTTAACTTGGAAGATGTAGCGCCTCAATATAAAATATGAAATGAAGAAAATAGTTGATTCAGTTACATAACTGAGTTGTGGCCTATCAATGTTTAAGTAATCACTATTGAAAATTTGCAGATAACTGATTTGAAGCAGTGTTTTGCATGCCTAAACTAAACACATACATGTGCCTTTTGTATGAAAGAAACTAGGTGTTCGCTAGTTCAGAAACATTATTTGTACCACAAACCTATCATGTCTTCTTCAATCTTATCTATTTATTACATAGGCTGTGATTATTGTTTCCAAACCTGTGAATAGTTGAGACAGTTGGAACTGCTATACTATGAGGAGATACCTTTTCTATATCATTTCTGTACATTGCCAAAAGTGCTGGGAAGTGCTAGAAATGATTCTTAGGTTGAAGGTCTAATTTTGCTGATTTATTCAACAGTTATGATGCTCTCTCTTGGAGCCAGTTGATTAGCTTATTGATGTTTAGTTTTTAATGTGTCTCCCCCTCTCCCACACTGAACCGCTGCAAAAACAAAAGAAAAAAGCCCAAATGTTTCTGTTCTTCTCCATTTTGAAGCATCTAATTTGCAAGCCTTGCAATTGTGTTGTTTAGCTATTCTTTCAATTTAAGTAGGCTAGAAATGGCTCACTTCCTGTCAAGTGGGATGTGGTATACAAATATTTCTGAATGCAGCTACTGATATTAACAACTTTCATCTGATTGGTGGATATCCTTTCAGTTTTCTGACTATATATCTGTGAGTTCCATTTCTTTGCTCTCATTTCAACCAGAAGGAAAATGCAATTTGACTCACGTACTATTTCCATTTATGGGGTTTAATACCAAATGCCTTTTTGGGACTTTTTGCTTTTGATTCCTTGTTTCTGTTGTTGCTTAATCAACTCCTCAACTTGGGGACATTCCCGAATCAGTTGATACTAACCATACTGATTGTTTCCTCTGATTCTGTTCTTCATTTAACGAGGATATCATAATATGCATAAAACTTCTGTCAGGGTGGTTCTTTGAGATCAGAGTCCTGGCGGTCAAAAGTTGATCATATTTTAATAACAATGGCAGAAGATTCCTGTAAAAGCGGATGGACTACTGAGGATAGAAACACTTTCTTGCCTACTGGACCCATCTCAATGCGAGCAGAATTACAGCTTGCTATTTTCCGGGCACTTTTGGTGTCTCTTCTTTCACCATCTCATGTGCGGCCTCCACATTTAGCCCAGAGTCTTGAGCTCTTCCGAAGAGGTACATTTTGCCTGAAATTTTTTGTAAAGCTTTATTTCTTTTTTTTATTATTGATAAATTTAGGATAGCTTTTAACTTAATAGATGATTAGTAACAGTAGGCTTGATATTTTGACAGCAGCTATAAGTCCTCTTTGAAAAGGGTTTTCTGTAGGGATGCAACAGTGTAACGTACATGTTCTTATAATATTTGATAAATAACATTTGGTGAATGGTCTTACAAGTAATTTGGTGTTTATGTTTGTTGATAATCTCTTGCTGTAACCATATGGACTTTAATCTGCAGGCAGACAAGAAACTGGAACGAGACTTTCTGAATTCTGTTCCTATGCACTCTTAGCCTTGGAGGTGCTCATACATCCCCGGGCCCTCCCACTAGTAAAAATCCCTCCCGCACACTCTTCCCTTGAAGTTAACCATGGATTTCCTGAGACTCTGTACACTGGTAGTCAGAAGCACAGCACCCCATTTTTGAGCCGAATACAGGAAACAGGATTTGTATCTCCTGATTCAGATGATGAGCTGTATGAGAGCTGGCTAGGTGGTAGCAATGAAACTGACACTCCAATGGATGGCAAAGCTAAAAATACAAACAGTGAAAAGCATTCTGAAAATTTGGGAGTTCAATGGAGAGAAGATATCTCTGCTGTTCCTACTGCAGATGTAGAGATGCGAAGTGATGGTGATGAAATAATAGTCCAATCACACCAAGTTCATGAATGCACAATGCAGCTTCAAGAACTCGCATCTTCTAGAGGTGCTGCAGTTCCTGTCATCACTAATGATCATACAGCCACTGAAGTTGAGTTAACAAGGGTGGATTCAAAAGCTGGTGCATTGGTTTCAACAGATAAAGAAATGGCACCATTTGAGGCTGACATAACCGATAATTGTAATGAAAGTGCTCCCAAAGGAGGAACAACTTACAAATTATCGGATGCACCGAAAAGCATAGCAGCATTTGCTTATGAATCAGATCGCGACTCATCAGCAGAGTCTGTACCGGATATTGTGGATGCTGATCCAGATTCTGATTAGAATCTAGTCGAGAGTTATGATGTATCTTTAAGTTAAAAAGAGGATGATAGACATGTATTTTGTAGCAATCCATAGGAAATTTGTGCCATGCTAGGCTTTTTTCCCGCCAATGTTAATTTCTTAGTTCTTAAGCGGTTACGGTGGTCTTGTCTTTTCAGTTTTAGTGATCTCACATTTCAAAATGTGAAAGAGATACGGGGTTAGAATTACTGTTTTAAAATATAAACGTTTAAGGTTTTTGAATGCACAGAGATTAAGAAAATAATTTATTATTTGAAATTATAATAAAGTCAGGAATAATTTAAAAATCGAGAGTAAATTATAAAGGTTATTTTATCTAATATAAATAAGGATAATATTGAAAGAATATCAATTATTATTTCTTGATATGTTCGAAACAATTTATATTTTGGGATGGACGAATGGAATGGAGTATATCTCTAGTGCAAGAACTTTGTAATTTGCTTGTTTCTTTGGAATAGGCTAGAAACATGAAGAACACCTCAACTGGCAGGGCATAACCGAATTGAACTAATCTGATTTGATTTGGCATTTTATTCAGTTTTAATAGTGGACTGAAATTATTTTAGTTCAATTCGATTTTTATAAATCTAATAACACCGAATCATTTGAATTCTGAATAAGTAGATAAATAGGTAATTCGATATTTCTGAATTTTTTGGGTACTCTATTGTTAATCAAATTTTATCTAAATAATTTACTGAACATTTACTGTTTATCATTTTTACCAAAAACATCGGTTTAACTTGGTAAATCGGTATTTACCGTATCTTTTCTACCCTTAAATGTGAGGCCAATTCCGTATTGTAATAATGTATAAGAAATATATTTTTTTTTATTACAATAGTTAATCTTTTATTTGAGTTTTTTTTTTTTATATATCTATTAAGTTTATGTTAAATATAATAAATATAAATTTATTATTCAGAAGATAAAAGTTTAATCTTTTTAATGTTGTACTAAATTTCAAAAAATATTTTTTAAGTGATTTTTTCATGAACAATCAAATATTGGTAAACAATGTCAATCAAATTGTGATCTAGTTGATTTTTTCACTTACGTAATTGAGTCCTCTCGATTATAATTGGTTTCACCAGTTTACTAAGTTAAGGGGATAGTTACTCTCTATTGTGTAGTTTGTAATGCTATTTTCATTCAATAAAAGCCTCCAATGTATTAAAAAAATATTGATAAATAATATATTTCTCATGAAAACATATTTTAAGAAAAAAATATTTTTTTTATGAAAAAATAGAACCTTAGGTAAATAAATCAAAAAATTATAATCACATCATTTTGTTAAATTTAACGGTTTGACTTATAAAAAAAAAGAAAATAATTGAATCACCTCAAATCTAGAAAAAAAAAAAAAAACAAAAAACAAAAGCAATTGATTGAATTACCTTTTAATTAAGGGAAAATTATTATTTCATCCTTGAGTTTTTACCAAATTAATAACTTCGTTCATGTATTTTGGTCAAATTATTCGGACGTCCCTAAGGTTTGGTTCCGTCTAACAATCTAGTCCTTCCGTCCAAAAAGGGCTGATTTTCCGTTAATTTTACATTAAAATGACAAAAAAAGCCCTAGGAAAAATTATTATTTCATCCCTGAATTTTTACCAAATTAATAACTTTGTTCATGTATTTTGGTCAAAGTATTCGGACGTCCCTAAGGTTTGGTTCCGTCCAACAATCTAGTCCTTCCGTCCAAAAAGGGCTGATTTTCCGTTAATTTTACATTAAAATGACAAAAAAAGCCTTATTGTGGGACCCACAAATTAACAAAAACCAAATTTAAAAAATCTCAAAATCCTCTCTCCAAGTTGCAAAAGCAACGACCTCCCTCCCATCCTCTCTAGTTGATTTTTCGACCTCTAAACAGTCGGCGTAAGGTGATTGTCAAACCTTCAACTGCTATTAATCACATCATTGGCCTTCCTTCCACTAGTCGAAGCCTTTACAACGCCAGTCGAGGCTCTCCTTCTTGCAGTGCCACCATGCCTTCCAATCTGCTTCTTGCGAGTTCCAGCGACATGAGTGGTAGTAACAAGGATGTTG
>CANUEP010081630.1:0-62459 GCA_947857235.1 Jatropha podagrica | reverse complement strand
TGTAAAATGAATTACTCTGTGATATAAATAAATTGTGAAATATTATTTCCTTATGATTATTTGGAGACAATGTGGTAGGAATAGCGTGATCATATTATGACAATAAATATTTACATGAGAAAATATTATTGTTATATGGATATGGGCCCGAATTGTGCATAGTATTTAATACTATGGATGAATTTGAGATTATTAACTCTGATAAATTTATGAATATTGTCATAATATGGGCTCACTATTCCATCAGTCTATTGATACTGGAGATGGATTTGGATAGTTTAGGCTTACTACGGGCCTCGGGGGCCTTAAGCTTACCTAGGTCCTAGTGCCGGCCCGGCCCACGGTTTTGGGTCGTGACAGTCATTTGGGCGTATTATTAACAAATAAGGTCGAGTAAGAGCATATACAAAAGTCAAGAACATAATGATAATAATAATAATAATAATAATAATAATAATAATAATAATTTGACTATGAAAGAAAAATAATTCATCAAAAAATGCAATTTTTTTTTGAAGAACTGCAATTTCTTTTTTATCTTAAGGATAGAAGTAGTTTTATCCATGTAAACTTCCTATTCACCCCCCAAAAAAAATGCAGATGTAAACAAATGTATGAACAAAAGTCAAGAGCCATAAATATATTAATATGAACTTAAAGTCTTATTGAGGGTCTGGTTTTGTTTTTTATTTCAAATCGAACCATAATAGTTGAGGGTCTGGTTCTCTTTGATTCTTACTGGTTTCGTAGTTCCCTATCTTTATTAATTTATCGGTCTGGATTATAGTCTGATTCATAGTTAAACCGATTAAGCCAATTAGTTCGATCCGATTTTCAGAACCACGATATTTATAGATTGATTTGTAGATAAATAATTTCAAAAGTTTCAATATCCAAATTCAATTTAACAAATATGGATTGTATTTTGTAAATTTTACAATTAAATCATTTTTAAAAAAATACGGTAATAAGGTTACAAAATAAAATATTTTATTAGTTAATTCTATTTATTTTTATAATTCTCTTTATCTATATAGTTAAATAAAAATTTATGAGACAGATAAGGATATACAGATAAGCCCCGACTCTCCTCCTTCTCCAACGACTCCATTTTTTATCTCTTCGCTCTCATCGTCAACCCATATCTTCTTCTCTATCCTAAACTATAATTTTCTCTCACTTTAAAGATTTGATATACTGATAGACGATTTCAAATTGAAATTAATGTGACAAGAAGATTTGGTTGTTGGAGTGTGATTCTCTTGGCTGAATCTAAACTAAATTTCTTAACTGCAAACCTACTATCTTGGAGATTTTTTCAATTATTTTTATCTTTAAATACTCTAGAAGAAGACTCATGTCAATTTGGTTAGTTGAGAAGGTTGTTTGATAATCTTTATATACATGTTGTTAACTTCATCGATTTTTGATTTCTCATTCTTTTATATTTATATATTATTAGTTTATTTGTTTGGTGGATTTTGTCATTTGCTCAGACTTTTGATTTATTTTTCTCATCCTTCTTTCTTTCTTGATTTTGTCCATTCGAGTCTTCTTTACTTAGGGATTCGTTTGATTCCATTTTTTTTTTCCATCTTTGTTGGCCATTTTCCGAGTGTTTTAGAATTTTCATTTAGTGTGTTTTTCCTTTTTATCTCGGTGCAGTGATATGTATGGTAAGGATAAAAGAGGTAGATGAATGAACTAATTAAGGAGCTTCGTTTTTGCTATTTAATTTCATTTCTTTTTCTTCTTTTGCCTCTGTTTCAAACCAATATCTTTTCGCTTCTAATTTTGAAGACGAACATGGTTTCAATAGGAAAAATTAATAAAATGGGATGAACAACAGAATACCCTGAACAAAATATATTGAACAATAGAATGGACCGAATAGTTATGCTGAGCAATTAAAAGAGTGGACTGAATATTATTCAAATCAGTTTAAATAAAGATAACGTTCGGTCAAAGGCTTATTAAGATTCATTTAATCATATAATTAATGTCCAAGATTCTCTCTTAATGTTTCATTACCATTTATATCTTCAGTTACAATAGAAAAAATACTATAAATATTTATATTACCTTTGATGCACGTTATTACATTCAAGAATATCATTCAAAAATTGTGTTCATCAAATTGGTGCGGTGAGCATAGACATTCCCCAGTCCATGATAGACCCACAACTCGCAAAAGCCTTAGCAGAAGCATATAATAATTTTGCGTCAATTCTAGAACAATTTATGCGTTCTCAATCTTCTCAACCTTTCCAGCAACATAAGTATTCTCATGGGAATGGAGAACAAGTGATTTAGGGTGAACATAAGGAGCAAACGAACCTCCATGAGGAAACTGAATCCTCTGGATAAAAACAACAAACTGCAGGAACATACAAATATTCTAGGAGGGGTGAACAAAAGAAACTTCCGAACAAGAAACAAAGAGGCGAACAAAGAAAATATTCGCACAAAAATCATAGAAATTCTTAAAGAATTTAGAGTAGCAAGAGATGTGAGTGATTATGGGCTCATGAATGATTCCCCATTATCACAAAAAATACTTACAGTATCTTTTCCTTCAAAGTTCAAAATGCCAACATTTAAAATGTACAATGGCACAACAGATCCTAGAAGTCATCTAACTAACTTCAAAACAATAATGCACATCTAGACAACTACAGATGCTTTGCTCTGCTGAGTATTCCCAGTAACTTTGGAGGGATCAGCACAAGAGTTGTATCAAATGCTTAAGATAGGATTAATTGCATCATTTGCTCAATTAGCTTCTTTTTTCAAAGCTCGGTTTGTCACGTGTATCCTGAGCAAAAAGATCTCATCAGACTTGATCAATTTAAAAAGGGATGAGAGAGAGAGAGCCACTCAAGGAGTATCTAAATAAATTTCAGAAATTGGTTATGCAAATTGAGGATCTAAATACAGAAGTGGTTATTAGCGCCATGTCAAAAAATTATAATTATGGAAAATTGTTTGATTTCATTAATATTGATCCTCCGTTTTCTTTTGCAGAATTAATATTCCGAGCAAACAATTATGCTCGGTTAGATGAGGCTTGGAAAGTCCAGCAAACATAGATTAATAAGCAGGAAATGTTGAGAAAAAATGAATAAAGAAGTTGCTTATTACAATTGCTCATCCAAACTACACTATATTCTGCTATTTATAGCAATGAAAGCAAATATCATATGATTCTCCTATTCTCCATTGTTCTCCACTTAAGAAAAATAAAAAATACAGATCAAAATAGCAAATTGCTCAACAAACAATGTGCATAACGTAACATCGCGAGCCTAAGTAAGCTTGAGATATAAATGAGTTTGAGGACTCAATATTCCCTTGAAAAAAAAAATGAAATATGAAATTTCATTAGATGAAGTATAAAAATAACCTCTTTTAATTTGGGAGAACAGAAATTGGGAGAACAAGAAAATGAGAGAACAAGAAAATGGAAGAACAGAAAGCAGGAGAACAAAAAACAAAAAGAGCATGAACAGAAAGTGAGATGAGTGGGATGAACAATAAAAAGTGATGAACAAGCATATTAAAGATTTCAACCGAACATAAATGATTCGGTATATTTTGGGAGGACTTTTGATAAGAAAAGTTAATAAAATGGGATGAACAACAGAATATCCTAAACAAAATATGTCAAATAACAGAATGAGCCGAACAGTTATGTTGAACTATTAAAAAAGTGGACTGGACGTTACTCAAATCAGTTCAAATAAAAGTAATGTTTGGTCAAAGAGATATTAAGACTCATTTAATCATATAATTAATATCCAATATTCTTTCTCAATATTTTATTACCATTTATGTCTTCAGTTACAATGAAAATTAAATATCTCTATTACCTCTTATTAGAGGACACATTATTACATTCAAGAATATCATTTAAAAATTGTGTTCATAAGCTATTATAGTCATTTTAATTTAATTAAAAAATAATGAAAACATTTATTTGGATAAAATACAATTAAGAAATAGTAAAAGAAATAATAAATATTTTTAAACCGAATATTCATGCAATCAAATACTTCTCTAATTCTATATTTTTTATGTAAATAAAATATTTTGTTTAATTATTTTTTAAATCAATGATAAGACATTATGATTCTTTATAATTATTTTTATATTTTTAAATAATTTTTCTTTCATAATTTTAAACTTTTTAAATATTTTTATTAATTAAAAATATTTAAATTAATTTTTTATAAAAAATTGTGCCTTTTGTACTTTAGTTGTAAATTCAGGGAGCAAATTATATAAAAAGTTGAGTTTCTGACCAATTGAATATCGCTCACAAATTCAAAGGACCAATTAAATTTTATTTCTATAAATAAGGATAAATGAGTTTGAAATGTACAAGAGTAGTAAAAGAATTATTATTCTTGACCAATATAGGTAAGGTAAGAACATAAGTCTTTGAGTACTGCTCTTTTTATATCACTTTAACAGCATTATTTAATATTTTTACAGGGATTAAAAAAATATTTGTAACATTATTTTTTTAAAATATATGATAAAATGTCTAAAATTTTTAAAATTTAATTTTCGCTACGAAACACCTAATAAATACGAATAAAATTAAAAAAATTAATATACTTTCAAAATTTTAAAACTGCTTAAACAGAAAGAAGGTAAAATACGTATTTATTTCTATATTAAGGTGGAAAATATGAAATATATAAAATGGGTTTAGTCATAATTATCCGCATCAATTCCTAGTAAATAAATTCAGACTTTGATAGTTTAAAATGTTTGTCTTGTAGGTTATTTGTTTATAAATATTTTAAACAGAGTTTGAAATAAATATTTATGGTAAATATTCTAAATGGATTTGAAAACAGAAATTTAAATGAATTTACATTGAATGCGGATAATAAAATTTGAAATGAATGTAGATATGGATAGTTTAAAAAAAAAAAAAATTTCCAATGTTAGCTTCTACCCCCTTGGTGCACATAACATTGGCCTCTACGGGTGAGCAACATTTAGGTTTGACCAAAAATTAAATCAAAGTAGTTCACTTGGTTTGATTCATTTAGCAGTAATCACCATTCAGTTTTTGATTTCGATTTGTTCTTATATAAAGTTAACCAAATTAATTTTTCGTGCTCAAAAAAGGTTTTTAGTTTAGAATAATCCAAGTAAATCCGAACCAATATGGTTTGGTTCAATACCGAATCAATTTCTATTATATTTGGTCCAATTCTGATTCGAAGCTGACCTCTACTGCCCTGGACTCGCATGGTTGCCATTCGTACTAACCTTCATCGTGTTGGGCACGGTTAGCGAGGGATGCACGAGGTAGGACTTGGGACATGCAAAATTTCGTGACATCAGGTTCAATGCTTCCAAAGGAACTCAGTCAAAATATTTGGGCCGAAATTGGAATTGTATTTCCCAAACAAATAAGCAGAGGCCCAAATTCAATTTAGAGCCCTATTAGCAAACCCAAAAACCCAAAATCGTGGAGTCTCACTTTTCGTTTGTCTCAATTTCCGAAGGAAGGAAGCATAGAGAACAAAGAATCCTCACCGGTGACGACGCAAAACGGCATAACACAGGTCTAGACGAAGAGACGAGAACAAGAGCAAGAGGAAAACAACAGCATCTTAAACAAAATCAATGGCCGATAAGGTCGACGTGAATGCCAAATGGGATGCGTGTCTTGATCTGACGGTCCGACGCTCTGTTTACTCCACCTTGGCTGGCGCCTTTGCCGGTCTTCTTTTCTTCAGTCAGTCTTTTCTCTCTGTTTTCTTCGTTTTCTTGTTGAAAGAATTTTTCTTAATCAATCATTTATGTGGGTTTTTACTATGGTTGAATGTTTCAATTCTGATAGATTTGTTTTGTATATATATGCATGTATTATTGTTTACTTTCAACAGTACATTTGTATAATTAGCTGTTGCTGGAATTTTGAGCTTGAATTTATTTTAATTGCATTATTTGCAATTTTAATAATATTGTGAGCTAATTGACATTTGAAGAACAAAGAAATTGCTATTACTCTGCTAGTCTGAGTTTTTAGAATGCGAATGGTGTAGATGGTTTAATTATAGGGTGTTCTGAGCTCATGATACACTGTTTATGATAATGAATTGATCTCTATTTTCTTATCTTCAAACTAGGGACCCCAGTGAGTCGCTGGGCATCGGTGGCTTTTGGTGCTGGAGTGGGCATTGGGTCAGCTTACACCGAATGTTCTCGTATATTTGATGGATCTGCAAAGTTGGAACCTCCTAAGATATCAAATGTTCCTGCTCATGAGGTAGGATAGTTATGTAAAAGTAATTTTTTTATTTTATTTTTTATTTATATATTTTTTTAGATTCTTCTTGCCCCAATTCTTGTGCTTATCTGATGCTAGATTTTGTGAATGTCTTGTCATATATGGTTTTCTGTTTAACAGCAATAATCAATTTAACTTATCCTTTCCAAAAACAATAACATTTTTGCAGGCAACCATAATGAGCCTAAAACTTTCTTGTGGTCCTTTCTCATTAGATGAAATTTCTCTTTCCAATTGCTCCATATTTTTCTGTTGGTTGAATTGATTTGTGTAATTGTCTAATTGGTACTTCACTCAAGGCAGCTTTCCTAATAGGAATCTTAATACATACACCTCTCAATCTCATTAAAAAGCTAATTTTAAAATTTTGGTTTTAGTAAGTAATAAAAAAAAAAGTAAATCTCAAACACCAATATATTTGTTGATGATCTTAGCTGATATAATAGTTCTATCCTGTAAAGTTACATGCAATGCCTCTCCGTTCTTAAATTATTTCAAATCCATTGATTATTAGTTCATGCATTATACATATTTAGATTTTCTAGTTTTAGAATAATGCCATTTGTACAAGTACTATGTTCTCATGCATAAATAGTGTGCATTTTCAAGTTAAGTCTCAATCCTCTACGTTAAGCTCAGTTATCTAAACTGTTAATTTGGTGTCATGCTTTCTTGTTGAAGCCTGCAAATCATTTTTATTTTAATTGCATTCTTATAGCACCTCAAATTTGTTACTCATTTCACACTTTCCCTAGTTTCCATGCATCTTCATGTTTTTTCCTTTTCCATAATCCTTCTTAGTGGGACAAGGCAGTTCAAGGATTCAGGTTTGTGTCTTTGGATATGTTTACTGAATTCACAGCTTGGATGACATTCCCTATATTCATCATTTCTTGTTATCTTGGCACCTTTGTTCTTCTACTAATATGCTGATAGGGCATGGGCATCACATTCTTTTATTATCTAAATAAACAGAGAGCTTATGAGGATTAATGCTGGAGATGTTATTATGTGGATGAGGAAATCAAGCAAATTCGAACTCAGAAGATAAAAAATTTTAGAATTCTGGTCTAAATTTTATCTAGGATTTATCTTAGATATTACAATGTATTTCTTGTCCTTTCTAGAGTTATTTTTATATGTCTGTTTTAATAGTAAGTTGCTAGTCAAGCACTTTAAGTCTGAGGATCAATTTTGTAATATCATCTTTGTTATTTTGCTTTTATCTTGAGTTGTGTGATGCAATTCTAACCATAGAAAAAATGATTAGTTCTTGATAGGATGAGTACTGGATCCCATCGATGAGATACTAATAATTCATTTTTGTTTGCTAATTTTTACTCTATTTTTCTAAAGAAATCAGATCTGCCACATTGATATTCAAGCTCTAATTCTTGATTTCTATAAACCATAGCCCTAATTTCCTAGGACTTCAAGTTTTCTCAAGCTGTCCAGTGTCATATTAATTTCTTCTTTGGCATTATGTTTTTCTTATATAGATATGAAATTCACTTCTTGGTTGACTGTGATTTGGTAAATATATCTGGTGGACTGAGCTGGACACTTGTTCACATTACTACTAATGGGAATAGACTGAGCTGCAACCTTTCTCATACTACTAATAGGGATAAGCAAAGGCTGATTATGAGTATTTTTTGTGTGATTACTCAAGTCAAACCAAAATCACAACTTGTATCTATCTGCATTATGCTAGTTGATTCATGAATAAAAGTTTAGAATTTAAGTTTGACCATTGATGCCACTGTGATGTGCTACTACAGCAATTTTATAATTTTTAGCTGTTAAGTATTATTGTTTTGGTCCTGATTCTATCAGGATTTTATGGTCAAATTCTTTTTTTCTTTAGGATTTATGTATAAAACTTTGTTCTATTTAAAGGTTTGTAATTGTATGATTAGAACATTTCAGATTTTTGAGATTAAAAAAAAAAAAAAAAAAAATTCTGGTTTATTATTTCTCCTGGTTGTTGAACCAGAAGTTCTGGCCTATTTACGTTAAGCGTTTGGTCTCTTTGCCTCTCTTTTGAATTTTCTCTTGTCCTATGTAACGTAATATAGGATTAGGGTTATTTTGCTACATCAATTATCAAGTACAATTCTTTTTCCTTGTGTAGCCTGTTACTTCTCAAACCTTTTCCACCTTTGTATTGCAACTCTTTTCAATTTCAACTTTGCAAATAGAACTTTACGCTCTTCAGGTATTGGTTTCCATCTCAAAATAGGTTCTAGCTGGATACCCAATCTAGGAATCTTCCGCATGCATTTTATCATTGAAATTAGGACTTCATTTTGAACTCCTGAATTAAGATTAAGAACTCCCACCAATCACTCTTCAACCCAATCCATTGTGTTAGGGTTGTAAATGATTCACATTCTCTTCTATATCCCCTTCATCCTCAACTCCTCCTTTTAGAAGGTTCAAGGGATTGTGATTGTCATCCAGTATCTGCATCCAGGCTCATGGTTGTTAGAAACATGAATTGAGTCGTAATCTCGTTACGACTCCAAATGCCTAGAACATGTTCAATTGGACTTAGAATCACAATTTTCATAATTGTTGTGATCGGTGAAATCATTCAAAGCGGTAGAAATGGAAAACTAGGAACTATTTTAACATTGATGATCAGACAAAAGGAGAAGGTATAAAAGTGAGCTTTATTGAAAATAGAATTAGCTATTAAAATCTTCTCTTCTCTCTTGCAACTCTTATGTAGTTCTGTCAGCTCTTCTTGAAAGGAATTTGAATTGATCGAGATTGAGGTATTTATGAACTAAGGGAGAAAGAAAAGGCAAGTATTTGCCTTCAGGTTCATCTTCAACTTGTCTTCTGTGGCTGTGAATGTATGATATCAGTTATGCCTTTGCATTGAGAAAGGTGGTGAGAAGTGAGAAACAAGAAGCTCGGAAAAACATAAGAAAGTCATTTTTTTAATTTAATTTAAATGGAAAGAGTCTTTTAATTCAGTTAGGTTGGGGTGAGTCGAGCTGTTTGATTTTGAATAGGACAAATATTTAGATTTGTTTATTTGTTAACTTCTCAAAATAAACTTCCATATCTATATGTTTAAAACGTGAAATTGAAAAAAAAAAAAAAGCCCAAGGAGAGGGGTGTAAAAGCCAATAAATTGGATCGATTTCTTAATTTAAGTATTTTATGCCTAATTGAAAATTATTAGTTTCTTTTATTTGATTTTTAGAGCATTTTTTAGTTTGGTAAATTAATATTTTTATCCAATATGATATAACATTCTTATTGTTCAAAAAGTATTAAACAATCTTTAATTTGTATTTTATTATTAATTAATTCATCTTTGGATTTTCATTAAATTATGTAATTTGTAAAATCTTATGATTTTACAATTTGATTTATGATATAATTTTATGCACCCTTCAATGAAACTAGTTAAAAAAGCAATTTTAACAACCTTGTCCAGGCTAATTTCCATGCAAGTTTATTTCTACTTCTGTAAGTTGTTCCACCAGTCCTTTTGCATCTCAAGGGCTTGGTTTGAGGTTGATTCACCCTAGAAATTCTCCCTCTTTTTGCTGCCATTGCAATTTTGGATTGAAATTCTTATCAAATGCCAGAATTGATGTAAAAAACAATCCTAATCTTATATTAGGTCAAGTCAGACATGAGGCTGAGAATATTGAAAAGAGAAGACTGGGAGACCCAAACCTAATCTTAAATAGGCTGGAGCTTTTGGTTAAACAACCAGGAAAAACAGATAACCAGGAATGGTTTTTTCTATTCACCCTCTCCAAAGCCCATAAATGTGATGCTTCGTGCACTGTGTCATTCCTCTCACTCAAAAATCTGAAAATCATCTTCTAAATAGAACGTTGTACCCTTTTGTATTGCATATAATCCAACCATAAGGCTTTAAGCATAAAATCCTTAGAGCATAGTAATTAAATGCACAAGCACACATAGGTGCAAAGGGTGGTTGTAGCCTAGGCCAGGGCATAGACATATGCCCAAGTGAGGTGAGATGCAATTAAAAAGAAAAAAAGCACATGAAAATTATATTTTAAGATATCAAAAAAAAAAAAAAAAAAAAGAAAGAAAGAAAGAAAAAAGAAAAGGTGAAAAAAAAAAAACGAATGAGGGAAAAAAGTCAGCAGCATAACAGCTTATATTTTAAGATTGGAGTTAAGAGAAAAAGGAGAAGCAAGAACATAGAAAATACAAGGGAGAAGAAAGAAAACAGAAAGCAAGTATGGGAAGAGAAATTGAGTAATATTTGGATGGCTAAATAGCTAAAGGCTGGATTGCAGGAGGCGAGTGGGGAGCTGATGCTGGATGGAGTAGTGGATGCTGGATCACAGAGCACAACTATGTTAGGAGGTGTTGCATTCTGTTTCTTTTATTTATGTATTGATTCTAGCTAATAGAAGCTAGCTAGACAGCTTTATATTGAATGAAAACTTCAGGTGACTGCTTAGGGGAAAAAATAGAAAGGCGTGCCTCTGCCTAAGGCGAGTACCTCAGCAATCCCAAGCCCTTGTGCCCTAAGGATTGCCTTTAATAACTATGCCCAATGGAACTAGATCTTGAACTTAGAGGGCTGTATTAGATTAGAATTGTGTTAGATTTTAAAAGAATTATTGAGTTTGATGGAATTGAAAGATTTCCTAAGATTTCCATAGATTCCACTAAAATTCTACATAGAGTTTATGAAATTTGTGAGACTTTCTATAGATTTTTGATTGACTTTTATGGAATCACAGTGATTTTTATAGATATCCAATTAAAATGTAGTCTTGGCTATTGCTCACTTTGTAAACAAGAATTCTCATTTGATTACTCTTAGAAGGAACAATCCCCCAAAAGACATTTTCTTGCAAAATAATTAATTGAACATTTGGCAAGACTAGTGAGCTTGTGAATGAGCAGTGGAAGTGAAATGAGAGTATTACTGGAATGCTGCAGCAGATATGTTAAATTCAGAATGATTTGAACTTGACAAGATGATGCAGGAGTATAAAAAACTAATCAAGAAGTTTTCTTTTGGTTTCCTTCTTTTATTTAAAGACTGTTAATTGATCAGGAAATAGTTTAAGTTTTCCTTCTTTATTTAGAATTTAGCTAAATAGGAATACTATTTAGTCTAGGAGTCTAGGCTAATTAGGAATATTTTTCAATATAGAATTAGGATTTGTCCTAACTAATATAAATAGGACAGCAGTAATTAGTTTTAGGAATTGTTTTTTATCTACGAATTCAGAATTTTAGTTCTAAGGGTTTCTTTGAAACCAGTATGTTATTTTGTTCCAACCAAAATCATCCTATTCTAGCCTAATTGTTGAGAATTAATTGCTCTATATACTTCTTTTGTGTCAAGTGTTATCAGAGCGCAAAAAGATCCTGAATTGCTGCAGGGTCTTTTTTTTTTTTTTCCTGTTCTGTTCTAAACCATGTGTGGTAGAGAGAGAGATAGAAGCAGAGGTAATCAATCTCAACAAACAGAGTTGGCTGAGATATTGTGAGTGATTGAGGATTTGACCTGGGCTATACAAGCCTTGCAGCGTTAGGAACCCGTGGAAGCCCGAATAGAGATTCCGGAAGGCAACTGCAAACAACTCAAGGTTCAAGAGGATCTTGAGATTGATGAAGTCAAGGATGTAAACCCTTTTCGTGAAGCTGGACGTGCAAATCAAGCGGTACAAAGTGGATTGAAAGAGTTGTCACTACACGCCCTTGATTTGAATGGTGAAGGGATGAAGATTGAAGTAGCTGATCTTCATCGAGAGTTACATGCAGCAAATTATTTAGATTGGGGAATAACAACATTGATAGATGTTGATAACCCTAAGGAGAGTGAAAAGGGGAAAGAAGTTTCATATTTTGACAATCCAAAAGACAGCAATAAGGACCTTATGGAACCAATCTATGATGAGTATGATGATGAAGAAGAGCAAGAAATTGATCTAGTTTCTACCCACGGAGAAAATACTGCCATTCAGTAGGTTGTTATTACCTCTAACATAGAAGAACAAAAGGACTGGAATATTGAAGGTGAAAACAAAGGAAGATTGTTATTTTTCACAAAAGTATTTGCTCGTGGATGTTGGTAGCCTAAAACTGGCCAAAGCAGATTGTTTGAAGCAAGTAGCTCATGAAGTTGAAATACATCTTCAAGCAAGAAAGCTAGTTCAAACACGAAAAGTTATTTTTGTTGAACGAGCTTTGCTTGCTCAGAAAAATGATAGATTATTTGAATGACTTGTGATGTTGGTGGCTCTTGCAAAATCCTTAAGCATGTGGTATTCTAAGGAGAAGGTTACGTGAATGATCCTATTCTCATGGCTAAAATCTCTAAACTTTTCTCGTCGAAGCTAAGTTCTTTTCAAACCCCGAGAAGAATGATGCAGGAGCATCCAAGACTAACTTTACTTTTAGTTTCCTTCTTTATTTAAAGATTGTTAATTAATTAGAAAATAATTTAATTTTTCCTTCTTTATTTAGGATTTAGCTAAATAGGGATACTATTCAGTCTAGGAGTCTAAGCTAATTTGAGTATAGAATTAGGATTTGTCCTAACTAATTGTTCTATTATTATCTTATAACATTTGATCAAAGATATGTAGAGTCACATGAGTTTTTTGAGATATTTATTTCATTTGTGACTTCCTGAAGCTTTGGGACACAGTGTAGGTTAAGGTGCCACAAAGGATCAGTAAAAGCAATCGTGGTTTTAAGTTGGGAGATTAGTTATGGAGGCAATATTTCTTGGTGGGTTGATGGAAAATTATTTAGCAAAAGAAGATATCTCAAATGTGATTTTCTAATGGGATGAGGAAGAAATGTAGTTTATATAGATGCATAAATGTTTTTAATAATGTCTGTGTAGGTAGGATAGAGAAATTAGAGAATTATTATGGATGAAATGAAGATATTACCTGTTACAATTGACTTATAGCAAGACCACCTTTAACAATATCTGTTTGCTTTGTCCATAAATGAATTGCATATTTAAGAAGATAATTCTTGTCCTGAGCCTTTTATTGTTGATTTAATTCTAATGGATGAAACTGGAGCAAGGATTAACTAGGAGTTGAAGTCATAAAGAAGCACAGAAAATCTAGGTTTTACGGTAATTCGTGGAACGCATTGTAATTTTAGCCTGATAAATAAAAAATGAAAGATGTTAGTAAAGCTATAAAAGATGGCAAAGCGGTCACTTTCAATACCCTAGGTCTCCTCATTTATAGAATTCAGGCAGAATCAATCCTACAATATTTTTAAAATGGAGAAATACAATTACACATTAATTGAGTGCAGGATTCTTGCTAATAGCACAAATGTTTTTCATTCTGATGGCTGAATTTAGAAAGGATGAGATTTGAATGTTTATAAAATGTTATGCTGATTTTTAAACTGTAACTTGTAATTGTAGCACAAGCATTTTCATCTATGAACACACTGGTTTTATGGGTGCATTCAGGCGTGCACGCTCAGATAATGTTATTTGACTGGGTCTGACTATCGAATATCAATATCAATATGTTTTTTGGACTCGGACATTTTCATAATGTATACTAAAAGAAGAATTTATATGATTAGCATATTTTGTTTCCAGGATGTTCAGGAGCGAGCTGATCTTCAAAGGTCATGATGATTGAGCTACTATTCAGGATTTTCTTGAAATTGACATTGTTGTTCGCTTTTGACAATGGAAGTTCTTGATGGATAAATAGTTAACATTGTGTGTTACAAATTTCTTATGATCCTATTACTTTCTGTTTGTAATTCTATTGAGGTAAATTTTCAGTGGGAATAGAAAAGGAAAGAAATAATAAAAAAGGACATTTACTTTTTGCCCATTCCTTGCTTGGAATTTATAAGTTGTCCATGGATAATCTTTAAGTCTCAACAGAATTCATAATCCTCTTATTTCACTGAGTCGAGTCGAGTCGAGTCGAGTCGAGTCAAGTTGTTTGTGAACTAATTGGATTTTGGATTTGATTCTTAACAAAATTCTTGAGTTTAAAATTTAAATTCAGTTCAAATTTTGAATAATGAATTAAGTTATGTTCGAGTATTATTATTCAATTTGAGAAATCAATGAATTTATTTACGCATTTATTATGTTTATTTTTATATGTTATTCAAATGATTTGCTTTTCCATTTGAATTCAGACTTAGATTTTAAGATTTGAGTGGATAATGATGACAATCTCTACTGTTACGTTTTGATCTTTTAATTCCGAGGGAGATGGTTAAGAAGTGTATATTTAATGATTGTGAGACACATCAATAATTAATGTGTAACTTAATAAAGCTATTTATATAGGTACAAAAGTTTCATATTCTACACAATGGCAAAACCCTTAAAGCAATTGCTTTCACTATGGTACAAAATTTTTAAAAGCTCTATTCAAATCACATCTCAATAACTCAATTTGTTATTATATTGGTTACTTATTAAATAGACATTTTATTTTATTTTTTTTATAGATTTTATTTTTGAAAATAACTTTTCTTTATCTTTGAAACACTTGTAGCTCTAAATTTATGCTTCATTCAAAAAATTTATATACCATTACAATTTGTATAAATATTAAAGAGAAGATAATCAAATAAATTCTTGATGTCCAAAGAAAATAAAATAATATTTGATTTTGCATTTTTTTTAATGCTAGACAGTTTGAAAATATATCATGCATGTTTGTTGTATGAGTCCCATATATATATATATATATATATATATATATATATATATATAGCACAACTTAAGAGGGGGGAGAGGGTGAATTGAGTTTTCTAAAAATTTTATTTTTGAAACACTAAATTACAATTCTGTTGCAGTAAAATTAGAATGTATTTGTGAGAGACAATTATTCAATTTAAAACTTTCTCACAATACAGTTTCAAGTTTAGAACGATCATGTGAAAGAAAGCAATTGATTTTAGAACTGGTTCACAAGTCTTCTACAGGATTAGAATAATTCTGTGAAGTGAAGTTATCAAGTTTAGAACTGCTTCACAAAGCTACTGCGAGATTAGAAAGACTTTGCAAAGAGAAGTAATTGCATTTGGAACTTCTTCACAAAACTGCTGTAAGATTAGAAAATGGATCGCAATTTAAATTGTGAACTGTATTGAATATAGAATGACAAATTAGAACTTGAGAAGATCACAATACAAAAATGTAGAGTTCTAATTTTCTATAAAGATAGAGCTTATTCACGATTAGAAACTGAACCTTAACAAACTTTGCATTTCTGAAAAATATAAATATTTGTATAAATAAAAAATAATTAAGCCGAACTTCAGAAAATGAAAGAAGATAGACATAGAGATTTATAGTGATTCGGCATTAACTTGCCTACATCCACTCCCCAAGACGCATATTGAGATCCTCCACTATGTTATTTCTTTTCAAGGATAAGAGACAAACCAACAATTACAAGAAAATAAATTTAACACCTAAATCTAACCTTAACCCACTAGATTTCACAGGTTCTAGTTAACTTTTACCTTTTTCTGTATTGCAAAGGAAAACTCAGATCAAGACATTAAAATCTTACACAAAGAGAAGGTTGCATAATACTTTATAACACTATAGCTTCTCAACTAAGCTGTTACACAAATTTTTTTCGTTCAAAATTTTCTAACCACAACAGATTACAAAAATCTATATGGAAAGAGAGAAATGCAATTATAAGCACGGAAGAACGGAATACAAATTTGAAATCAGAAACATAGATCTATTCTTCAGAAAGAGTTGAAAATAAATTCCTTTCACTTGAAAGATATCTCTTGAAGAACAACGATGAAAAAGAAAACGAAGGAGGATTGAAGAAAGAGATTAGAGAGATTTTGAAGGCTTGAACAATGGCTCCTACTTTTGTCAAACGTTAACTTGGAAAATCAGAAAAAGTTTTATAGAGAAATAATAGATTTGCTTTGATAAAATTTAGAGGTAAAAACATTTAATGCCTCTATCACGTTTTGGCTAAAACAAGGCAGTGTATGAAGAGTAATTAAGAAACTTGTCCCTTAAGTTTAACATGCACAACTGTTAACATTAAACATGAAGAGTTGTTGCATTAAAACATATGTTACATTTAAGATAAGAAAACCAATAGCTATAACAGAATTCTGATTACTGTGTTAAAAAACACAACAGCTGTTCAGAAACTCATGAAATAGCCACCAACATTTTTACTTCAAGAATATTTTGAATAGAAAAATGTAGAGAAAATCATTTGGGCACTCTACTTTTAATTTCTCTATTCAAAATCATTTAAAAATAATTTTTAAGAGAGAGAAAATTTTGATTTATGCTTATAATATTATTTACTCTCAATCCTACATTAATTTTCCAGACACAAAATAATATTAACTAAAAAAATAATTTTTCCATAATCTTCATGGTCTTCAAATAAATGTTTTGAATGTAGAAATATAATTTCTTTAACAAACTTCAAAGATAATTTCTGTATAAAATATCTTTAGCACAAAAATAATATATAAATTTATTTGATTTAAAATAATCATCAAAATCAAGATAAGAAATTAACCTTGAGCCAACATGTAGTGTTAAATTCTAGCCACTAGATTGAAAAAGGCCAAATTCAATCTACACCATTCTATAATAAAAATAAAATTGATGTGTGTCTTTATTTAATGGTTTAAGATTAAGGATTTATGCCTAAACCCAGTCACAAATACTCAATGGAACTAAATTCCAATTTCACCTCTCTTCTCCCTCTCTCTTCTTTTCTTTTTTTCTCTCTTTCTCTTCCCTCATCACCATCGCCAAAATTTACTATTAAAACTTCACTTCTCTTCATAAAACTAATTATTTTAGGAACAAAAATCTAAACACTTAATTAGCAATTAATTTATTACTACTACTTAATTATCATTAATCTTAATTAATCATCATCTTAATTAAGAAAAAAATTACAATTTATACCTTAAGGTCCTTATTAATTATAAATGGATCTCACTTGAGCAAATAGTCTGATGGTATATTAAATTATCCAGTCCACGATTAATCCTTTTTAAAGGTCCAATTTGTAATTATAGTCCTTGATTAGTTCAAATTGCTCTTTAATCCATGATTAGTGCAAATTCACATTTTAAAGTGTTCCTTTTGTCCAAATTCTCCATAAGCTTAGAGAATTTTGCCTTTTAGTCATTGGAATATATTCTAAATAGTCCTCATCAGATGTCAAAGTTGTACATTAGCCTTTTCATGGTTTGGCCAACCATATTTAGTGCATTAGGCATACATTGAATTAAAACATCAAATATTCATTAATCATCATTATTAAACACCATATAATCAAGATTAAAATATTTAATTTGATAAACTAAACATAAAATCATAAAAGCATAGCAATGGAGATTCTTACAAGTAAGAAAAATGACTCAAATCATTACCAAATCACACCAAATTGCATACTTCGCATTGTAGCACTTATATTAAAGAAATAACATCAAAAAATGATTTTTAGCCATTTATTTAAGAGGAACAACAACTATATATTTTGTCCTAGTTTAAAATAAATGAATAAATCATCAAACAAAGCATCTAAGGCATAAAAGTGGAAGCTTACATAAAGATCAAGGCATTTAATGTAGGAAAAAATATATTTACACTCACAAATCTCAAGAAATCATGTATAAACATCCTATATATATTCAAAATGAGAATAAAACACTATCCTTGAAACTTGCTAACTCTCCACCTCCTCCTTTCCTTTTGATTTAAAAGATTCACCTCCTAAATCAAAGAAAAAGGAATATTTTTTTTAACATCTAAGCATGAACATAAATTTTGAATGCATTAGCATAATATATATGGCATAAAAGGTATGGATCCAGACTTAGTTAAAAAATAAAAAGAGAAGAAATAGAGGGAAAAGAAGTAATAACATAAAAGAGTTATTTTTACCTTGAAAGCTTAGATTTTCTTGAAACAAAGCGTGGAATGACATATTATACTTTTGTGAGGAGGAAATGAGATTTGAGTGGTGTTCTAGGCTTTAGAATTTTTTGCCATCAAGGTTCTTAGGTGTAAGTAAAATGTGTTAAATAAGAAGAAGTAGTAAGGAAGAAGATGACACGAGGGTGATGTGGCAAGGGAAAGAATATTTTAAAAATTAAAGTATTTAATAGATGCAATTTTATAAATTGAAATATTTGATGTATAAAAGTAAAAGTTAAGGGTGCCATAAAGTTAAATTTGCAAAATTTAGGGGTGAATTTATATATTCTGTGCATTTTTTTAGCTATAAAATATAATTTATTCATCAAAAATCATAAAAAAATTGTTGTCCAAAAATGAATCTAGAAACTAAGTTAAATCAAAATTGGAAAAGTTAAATCAAAGCTTAAATACACAAAATAAAATAAAACAATTAATTACCTCTCGAATTTCGGCCATACACGCGGTAGATAGAAGGTGACTATAAATAATAATTTGCTCTTGATTTGATGATGAAGGCGGTCACAAAGATTTGCATATCCAAAACTTTCTTTTTTGCTTCATCCTTTTCATAACAAGCAAAGTCCATATTTCAAAACTTTTTTTTCAAATAAAAAATAGTTTCAAATTTGGCTTTTACAGAAAGAATAAAAAATTAATAAATAATTTTTAATAAAAAGATTAAAGTATGACTAAATTTAATATTGAAAAAAATAATTAATAGTCATAAAATATATTATTATTTTTCATATGTGGCTTTAAAGTTAGACAATTTAATTGTTGTAATTTTTATATTAGGACTTTGGATTTACAAACAAATAGGCCCAAAAACTAAATAATTAGTGGGCCCAATTTTTAAGAGGGTCAAATTTAAAAAAAAGCTCAAAGTTTATGAAAAACCTAGAATCTAAATCAAACTTGTTTTTAGCTAGTTTTCATTTAGTTTTCACCGATTCAGAGCAAATTTTAGACTCCCAACTTTATTATGCAACTTGAATAGGACCATAGTCCAGTTCCCGATTAAACCAACCGAATCGGTTCGATTTTCAGAATGATGATGTTGATGCGTGCACTACTCTTGGTATCATAGAATAAATTGTGGTTTTTTAGTTTTATTCAAGAATTATAATTTTAGTGTTAATGCATGCATTAGTGCTTGTACCTTAGAAGAAAATAAAATGAGGAAATATTCACAAAACTTTTTAAAATTGTGATTTTTACTTCCATTACAAAATTCACAATTTTCATATTAATGCATTTGCTAATCCTTGTACCTCACAAGGAAGTATTAACAAAAATTTTTAAAATTATGTTTTTTTTTTTTTTTTTTTTACTTTCATTTTCCATCAATACTAAAAAAGAATTATAGTACTGCTCAGATTCTAATTTCTTTAAATATAGTACAATAGAATAAAACTAAAGAAATTATGAATAGAAATCCAATAATTTATTTCTTCCTCAAAGATTAAAAGACATCAACAACTCAGCATTTTATAAAAGATAAACAGATATATGTGTTAAGCAAGTGTGATCAAGCAAGACCTCAAACAAAAAGAAGATAAACACAGGGGATTTATAATGGTTCGACACCAACCCGTCTATATCAACTCCTTAAAAATATCTCTTGAGATTCTCCATTATATTATCTCTTTTTAAAGGTAAGAGACAAACCAACATTATAAAAAAAAAAAAAAAAAGATCAATTACCTAAATCTAAACTTTTAACCCATTATATTTTCTAAGATTCCAATTGACCTCTACCATTATGTTTTGCTGAGCTTAGAAAACTCTAATTCAAGATATTGAATCTCATACGAGAAAAAAATTGCTTGATAACCTTTACAACTTAGCTTTATACCTAAAGATACAGGCAAATGATTTTCATTTAAGAAATTCTAGCATGTAATAAATTAAAAGTCAGAGCAGAAAATTAAATACTGAACTACACTTCAAAAATAGTTATGAATACATTAGAGAAGAAAATTTGAAAACTCAGACCTCTTTCTCTTAATTTGCAATTCTGAAGGACTAAGCCTTTTATAGTCAGAGGCATATTCTTCCCGTTAGAATAAAAAATCTTTTGAGAAGGACAATGGTGGTTAAAAGAAGAAAGGCTTGAAAAAATATAAAAAAGGTGTTAGCTAACTGTTTGTGCTAATTTTAGGAAAACCAGTTTGGTGAAAGATAATTTTGCTCAAACCGATAATCTTTTTATTAGAAAGTCGCAATTCTATCATATCAGAACAACTTTTGCAAAAAATCTTTTTTATTTGACCTTTCTTTCATAATATTTTTGCATATACCTCTTATCTTTTGATTTCTATGAAAATTAATCTCAAAATTAGCTCTCTCTCTCTCTCTAAAATTTTCAATCAAAATTATTTAAAATCAATTTTTGAAAGAAAGATTTCAAAATGATTTTCTGTGCTTATAATCTCTATAAGTCTCTCTATGCTACGTCAGCCCTAATAATCATTATGCACTAACCTTACTAACTAATAATTCTTCAATAATCATCCTTGAGTTATTAGAACATAATCTTTACTTCTTCAATATTAGAAAATCTGTCGAAAAGACTTTAGCATACAAATAAAATAAAATATATTTATTTTATTATTCATCAAAATTTATAAGGTTTGTGACCTTGAGCCAACTGTAGAACATCCTTAGTTACGACCAATTAAAAGATTTTAATCTGAAAGTATAAATAATTTGACTAATTGTAATATTCGATATTTGATTTACTTAAAAAATCAATAATTTATGGTTTATACAATACTGAATATTCTATAAATATTTAAAAATTAATATTAATTTGATATTTAGATATTAATTAAATTTGAAAAATAAACCCAATCCTACATATATGTATATATCTATACATTGATTTGAATGTTTTTATTGATATTACCATTCTATTTAAAAATTAAACTGAACACTATATAGATATAATATCTTGACTATGATTATTAATTAGTTATCATATTCACGTTAATATCAATATAAAATCATATTTTCAACATAAATAGTATATGAGAAAAATTAAAATTAACACTTAATATTATACAAAAAAAAAATCAATAATGATAAGGTGCAACATACCTCATACTAAAATATTGATTGACTTAAAATGGTATGAGATTTACATTCATGAAGCCATTTATTAACAGGTTAAATAAATATAAAATAATAATCAAATATACAATCTTCAAAAGCGAGAAGAAAGGACTCATTGGAACAGAAAAACATTCATGAAGAGAATATTGATAATATTAACAATGATTATTACAACGAAGAAAATGCGATGAGGGCTATAGTAGATAATGTTATTAAAGCAAAAATGAAAAGAAGAGTTAAGGAGTTTCTTAGAGAATGATATGAAAACTTGCTCAACCTCTTTAATCATGCTCCTCAGGAGCCATAAAACATAGTTTACCTACTATCAAAATGTAAAAACATGACGATTTTATTGAATGAATGGTAAAGTAACATCACTAAATATATATGATTATATAATTAATAATTTTTAATAATTGTTAAAAAGCTTGATAGGACTTTGGAAAGATGAATGCAAATAATGAGATTCTAAAGGTTAAGAAGATTCTCATTTCATATATATACATATATATCTCTTTATGTTTACATGTTCATTTTGTATTTGTTATAGTAACAAAAAAAAGTAACAAGAGAAGTAGAAGAGAATTGGCAAGAAGAGAGTTGAAAGCATAACAATAATGAAAGAGATGAGAGTGGGAGGAGATCCAC
This sequence comes from Jatropha podagrica, assembly GCA_947857235.1. NCBI lineage: Eukaryota > Viridiplantae > Streptophyta > Magnoliopsida > Malpighiales > Euphorbiaceae > Jatropha > Jatropha podagrica. Next base: position 40,416 of record CANUEP010081630.1, on the reverse strand, counting down.
AAGAAAAGAAAAGCAAAAAAGTTATAGGCAAAAAAAGATGAAAATGGAAAAAAAAATTCACAAGAAGATGGAGAGAAAATATGACAATCATGAAAGCAGATCAAAATGGAAAAACATCCACAAGAAAATGGAAAAAAAAGTATAATAGGTAAAAAGAATATGGAATATAAGAAAATTTACAAGAAATGGGAGGCCAAAGCATGATGGGAAAGTAATAGACAGTATCAAAAGAAATTTGCAAGAAGAGAGAGGAGGAGGATGAGAAAAATGGAATAGATGAAAGTGGAAGGTAATCCACAAGAAAATGAAGGCAAGGCAAAGGCAAAGGCAAAGAAAATATGAAAGTAGATGAAAATCCATAAGAAAAGGGTGGCAAAAGCATGTTAGGAAAATAAGAGACATTAATGAAAGATAATTAACAAGAAGAGAGAGGAAAAACTATCATCATTGATGAGATGATATTGAGGATGAAGTTGTGCTTGTAGATAATTCAATCTATTATGTGCATGTAGATAATCCAATCTATTATGATTTTTACTTTTTTCATCCTCAATATCATCTAATATTGAAAGTGTGGATTCACTATCTAGATTATCATCAATGATGATAATTTTTCCTCTCTTCTTGTCAATTACCTTTCATTATTGTCTCTTATTTTCCTATTATGCTTTTGGCACCATTTTATTATAGATTTTCTTCTACTTACATCTTTTCTTTGTCTTTGCCTTCATTTTCTTATGGATTACCTTCCACTGTCATCTATTCCATTTTTGTCATCATCTATCTCTCTCTTCTTGCAAATTTCTTCTAATATTATCTATTACTTTCCTATCATGCTTTGGCCTCCCATTTCCTATAGATTTCCTTATATTCCATATTTTTTTAGCTATTATACATTTTCTTCCATTTTCTTATGGATTTCTTTCCATTTTGATCTACTCCCATACTTGTCATATTTCCTCTCCATCTTCTTGTGGACTTTTTTTTTTCCATTTTCATCTTTTTTTGCCTATAACTTTTTTGCCTTCCTTTTCTTGTAGATCACCTTTCACTTTCGTCTCTTTCATTATTGTCATGCTTTCACCTCTCTTCTTGCCAATCCTTTTCTACTTCTCTTGTTACTTTTTTTTGTTACTATAACAAATACAAAATTAACATGTAAATATAAAGAGATATATATGTATATATAAAATGAGAATCTTCTTAACATTAAGAAACTTCATTATTTGCATTCATCTTTCCAAACTCATATCAAGCTTTTTAACAATCATTAAAAATTATTAATTATATAATCATATGCATTTAGTGATGTTACTTTATCATTAATTCAATAAAATCATCATATCTTTACATTTTGATAGTAGATAAACTATACCTTATAGCTCCTGAGAAGCATGATTGAAGAGATTGAGCAAGTTTCCATATCATTCTTTGAGAAGCTCCTTAACTCTTCTTCTCATTTTTGCTTTAGTAGCATCATCTACTCTAGCCTACATCGCATTTTCTTAGCTGTAATAATCATTGTCAACATTATCAACATTCTCTTCATAAATGGTTTTTCCCTTTCAATGGGCCCTTTCTTCTCGCTTCTAAAGATTGTATATTTGATCATCATTTTATATTTGTTTTAACCTATTAACAAATGGCTTCATGAATAGAATCCCATACCTTCTTTATCTTTCAACTCATTAATTTTCTCCACAGCCTCCTTTAAGTCCAACCTTTTATCTACATACATTCACAACAATTAATCGTTAAAAAAAATATAAGTCTTAGATTCAAAATAAACATCTCAATATTTAATCATTCTTATAATTCACTACCAAGTTCTCTCATTAACTTTTAATTAATGCATTATGTGACAAAGAACTAATAACAATTATATTCTAAATTTTAACTCTAATCCTAGATAATAATTTCATTGCATAGACTTGAAGGATGACCTTGTTTGGATATTAATTGTGATTTGCATATGCATAACAATGATCTTGAAGCTTGATAAATGTAAGAAAGAGAAAAATATGGAGAACTTCATCCATGTGCATGATCCTTATCATAGATCCTAAATAAGAAAATTTCAAATACATGCTAAATAACCAGTAATTTATTCTCTAATTGCTTAATGAACTTAACTCCAAAATTTGATCTAAAAATTAAGAGCGAATAGGATTCTAAAAATTAAGCTTAAATCAAAAGAATGTGTTAATCTCATATTCTTTGATCGCACGATTTCTCCTGGTTTCAATATACGTTATACCCTTTAGCAATCAAATAGATGCATATTTGATGAAACTGATTATGCATTGGCTAAAAGACAAGAAAGACAAGATAATCACATTCTGCTAGTGACAAAAACATCGAGAATTAAGAATTTCCCCACTAATAACAGAACATTCATACACCGAAACAAATTATGACAGAAATTAGAAAATATCAGATCTCCTGAACTATATCACCATTAACGCAATATTAACACAAAAGCCAAGAAATAGATAAACTTTTTAATTTATTGTTGATGTAAAGGCCAAAAATAAAATTCAATTTTTATAATATTCCTTTAATGATTTTCAATTTAATCTGTTATTAAAATATAACCTTAAATAGTTCTTAAGCGGTAATGAAAATTGAAATGCAAAATCAAAATGGAAAATCACACACAAGCGAAAATGCTAGAATAGTCACCAAAATCAAAATGCAAAATTAATAAAACTTGAGAAATCAAATTAAGGGAATGAATTTTCTATCAAAAAAGAAAAAGAAATTGGAACCTGGTGACTATGGATCAATTAGGCCACGGAGAAGCTATGTCGATGATGACTTAGGGTTAGAGGAAAAGGGAGAGGAGCAGGAGAGCAAATCGATCTATCGATCGAGAGACATAGCGCGTAGCGACATTATATGAAAAGGTGAATCGATGATGACTTAGGGTTCGAGGATAAGGAAGAGGAGCAGAAGAGCAAATCAATAGGTCAAGAGAGAGAGCGTAGTGACATTATATAGAGCATACCCTATTTTACTTTTCCAATTTACCGATAGAATTTTCTTTTCGGTAAATAAAAAAATTTTTGTTGGCAAAGTTTTAAATTTAATAAATTAAATATATATACGACTCGGCATTTCGTCGACAATTTCATTTATTGGCAGATTTTCAATCGGTATGTGTATCAACAGTTTTTGTCGATAATTCTGTCACCTTTCTGTCGGAGTTTAGTCTAATAAAAAATTAACAGCAATATTACCCACTGATTACCTAAAAAAAAGAAATATTAAGAATAAAGAGTCATTAAAATTAAAATTAAAATTAAAATTTAAACTTTGACTACAATTAAAATAAAAAAATAATTGAGATAAAAATTAAAAAGAGGAACTAAGGAGGATAAATAGTATAGAAAACCTTTTTTTGTTGCATCTTAGTTTCTTATGTATTAAACAAACTTAATTAACAATTTTTATAATAATTAACTATTTATTTTATATATAAAAAAGTACTTGCAAGATAGACTCTTTTATTTAATAACTAGCCTTTTTATGACGTGACTTATATATTGTCTATACTCGTTATATATTTATACTCTTTTAATTTTTTATTTATATAATATTAAAATATAAGTTCTTGTTTGAATTAAAATAAATATAATTACTTAATTTATATTAGACTTTACCATATAAGTTTCTTATAACTTTTTTTATATACTTAATTCTATTTTTTTTGTACAATAAAGTGTTTTCAACATAAAATTCAATCTAATTTTTAGTGCTAATCTTTCAGTTCCTAATTTATAAATGGAGATTCCTAATTTTACATTGATCGATAGTTTGAGTTTATAAATATGTATTAATTTAAAATTTTTAAAATTAACCTCTATTATTCGGTTATCGGTAATAAAATCTATGCATTTTCTTGATGAATAAGTTAAAGTTATAATACATATTTATAAATCTATTATATTACAAGAAATAGTGTTATATGAATTTTAAATTTATATTTATAAGTGTAGGAAAAAAGTTTAATTTGAGTATTCTTAGTGTAAGATAAAAAAGGATAAAAAGTCAATCATGTTAAATTAAATTAATTATTAATTTATAACTAAAAAGTGAAATAGAATCCTTTTAATCATTTTATATAAGTTTTAAGGTTAAATTGATCGAAAATGTCAAATCTAACCTTTTTGTCCTGCTAAATAAGTTCAGAGATCAAATTGATTTTTATTGCTTTCAAAACCTATTGTTGAACTTGGAACAATTATTAAATTAATTCAACATATTTTTTAGTTTAGGTTTCTTCAATAATTAATATTATAAAAGAATGAAACAGTATAAAAAGTTTCAATTAATATAATTTCTCTTTACTTATGGTAAGTGTTCTTTATAAATTCAAATTATGAAAAAATGATAATAAACTATATTTCAAATATATCTTGTCAATGGTGACAGTTTAGTTTTTAAAATTTTTTCCTTTTAAGTTTTGGTGGAAAATACAATTTTAGAAAATTTTATTAATATCTCCTCACTTGGTTTCCTTGTGAGGTACAAGGATTAGTGCATGTATCCAATGAAAACTGTGAATTTCTATAATAAGAGTACAAAATTGAATTTTTAGATAATTTTATGAATATATCATCACTTTATTTCTTTATAAGGTATAAAGACCAGTTCATGTATTAATACAAAAATTGTAAATTTCCACAATAATAATGAAAAATTACAATTTTAGGAAATTACAAGGATTTTTCCATGCATTAACAATGAATTTTTGTAATAAAATTAAAATATCATAATTTTAGAAAAATTTATAAATATTCCCTCACTGTATTTCCTTGTGAAGTACAAAGACTAGTTATAAGAATTAGATTACAGATTCTTTTTATCACTGGTGGATTTTTTAGATTTTGTGCATTCAATTTTTCCATTACTTTTTTTTTTTTGTTTTTTATTTTTGTCACTAATGAAAATAAAAAATTACAAAAATATAAATGAATTGGATTACAAATATTTTCTATTGGTCCCTGTGGATATTTGGATTTGTGCTTTAAATGTTTATTTTCTTTATTTTTAATTTTAGTGAGAATTGAAAACAAAGAATCACCATTTCAAAAGTTATATATATTCCTTAAATTCAAATTATACATAAAAATTTTTTTATGGAGAATCTGTAAAATTATTTCTGATTGAGCAACGGTCAAAAGTCATGTCTGTACGTGGGACATATGTAAAAGTAATAAACATCTTTTTTTTCTTCTAGATTTCATCAATAATTAATATTTATGAAAGAGTAAAAGAATCTAAAATAATTAATATTTAATGAGAGAGTAAAAATATGAAAGGAGAGTATTAACCTAATTTGACTTCAGTTATGGCAAGTGTTCTGTCTTAGATTCAAATTTTACAGAGCAATTAATCATAGATATTTTTTGTTCAAAACCATCAAAAATTGTAATTGAACTTATTTTCTTTTCTTTCAATTTCTCTCTCAACCTCTCTATTCTTGAATATGGATTTTCTTTGTTATGAAATGGATGAAGCAGAAAACCAAGTCTTGGATATGCAAATCTTTATACCGTCTTCGTCGTCAAATCAAGAACAAGATTTTGGTTTATACATAAACCGCTGTCATCTTCTATCTGCCACATATATAGCTGAAATTCGAGGGGTAAAGTGCAGCTTTGATTTAACTTTATTTCTAGTTTCATTTTTTGACAATTATTTTTTACGATTTGATGAATTAATTATATTTTATTGTTCAAAAAAATTCTTATCAATATTTTTTATCTTAATTTTTACTTACCTGTGCCATGTTTTTATAAGCAAAAGGAATTGTGAAATTGAATTTTATGATATTGAATTTTTCCTTTTTTTTTTACAGTAAACTTAATCAACAGTTTAGATTAAATCGAAATAGATCTAAGAAATCTACTATTGAATTAAAAGAAATCTATTCAAATTTCTATCCTTCCCCAAAATTCAACCAAACAAACTGGTCTAAGTTCTAGTTCAATTGATAATTTTAGTAGGGGAAGATCTAGGACGATTATTTTAAGGGAGCCAAATAGAACTTTTTTTAACTTTTAGGGAGCTAAATATAATTTTTTTATATTTTTAAGGATCAAAATGTAAATTTTCACTAGAAATCTTTTTACACACAAAAATTCTTGTGGTGGCCGGGGCTCCTTTTGACCTCCAGTCAGCTCCGGCCTGAGTGTTAGGATAGTTATGGTGTGATATTTGTTTTTTTTTTTTTTTTAAAAAAATAGTAAAAAAATCTAGCAAATCGTTTGCCAAGATAAAAATTAGTCTGCAATTAATTATGATTCAGATCTCCATTTTACTACATACGGGCCTTAGACCCTTGATTTGATCAACCAGCCACCGGTTACCGACAGATTTGAAACCACAGATGTTACATAATAATATTGTTGAAATTTAAAAAATTTTAATTTCCATTTCAAATATTTTCTTTTTACATATAATAATAATAGCTTTTGTTTTATATATATTTTGAATGATTTACAGGAGCTGCTGCCAATTTACAAATTTGTCCAGCAAATGGAAATGGGTCCAAATTTGAGGCCATTAACATCAAATTTCGAGCAGGAAATGTGTTTGGCAAACTATATCGATATTGATGACATGGTACATATTTTTTTTTAATTTCAAATTTCTCAATTTCTTAATTTAATTTCTTGAATATATTCACATGCATAGATTTTCTTCTTAATCTTATAATTTAAAGCATGATATAAATTTAGCATATATGCTCAAAATTTTAATATTATTTGTAAACATTGACTTTATATGTTAATGGACTGATACAATATGATAGGCTACATAACGGAGGATAGCCATTCTCTTAACTCATTAAATTGATAAAAAAATTTTTGATCGAGAGGATTCAAATTTGAGATTTCATATTTCTTATATTAATGAGAAGGCCAAATAGACCATACGTGATTTGCTATATGGTTATCTCTATTTTCAGACACAATTATTAAGCAAACTATAACATAAGAGACTATATTATTTTTTACTCTTTGTTGGGTTCCAAGACAACCCAATCAGGGTTGTTCTCATGCTTGTTGTAGTTTGGTTAGAACTTTTTGATAGTCTTTTCCCACTGTTGATGTAAGAATTTAGGAAATTCATATGAAGAGTTTGCCAAAAATAAAAAGTAAAAAGCAAAATAAACCTTAAAAAATTTACATTTTTCATCTATTAAAGTATTTCCATCTATTAAAGTAGGGGCTTTCTCCAATGCCTTGAAGGAAAAGTAAAGAAAATTCTTGAGTTACAAAAGAAAATTCAACTATTCGATCTTAAATATAAAATATAATTGGCATAATATAATACAAAATTCTTAGAAACTATAGTTGTGAATATAGGATGAAATAAATAAACATCAATTATATTTCATTTAGTTGCCTAAAATTCTAACAAAAACATAAAATTTTTCTAACGTGGAATATAACATATGAGTTTTTGGAATAGAACGAGCATCAGAAGTCCAAACATACAACCTCCTTGCAAGTTGCACAAATAAGAAATCTAATGTATCAAATGTCGAGGTTCGAGGTTGGTAAGGAGTATTGAAAGAAGCCCAAATGTACTACTCAACTTCGATGTATCTTACTTTTGAATTCAACATTTACAAAATGTCAATGGAAAAGCCCTTCAAGAAATTTGGTGTGCCCAACTCAAATAAGTTTGATTAGCTATCCCTTCTCAAGTTGGGCAATAAGGATTAGAGAAGCACAATCATTCATTTGGTTGAAGTAATTTTCAAGATTCGAAAGATGTCTTTATTTGTTTGCCAAACATTTTTAGCTTGATTTGAGTCCAAATCACTAGTTTGTTTATCTATTTTTCATTTTTTTTCCTTGCTAATTTAAGACTATTATTAGAATGTCAAACACCACCCTATTTATGTTATATTTAAAGCTTTGTTCTAATTAAATTATATTATTATTTTTTCTCTCAGTTTAAATTTATAAGTTTTGGAATCAAGTGTGTTCGTCCTAGTAAGACTTATTCAAGTGCTAGCCTTTTCTAATCAAGCTAATATCATTATGTCATTGCCATTTGCTTGATTGAATAGATTCTCGCAATATTAATGGCTCTTTCACTGCACAATACTTGGTTCGATGGAGATTTATCGCAAACTGCCAAACTCTGTCAATACAGACAATTATTGATAGAATATCGTTGCGTGAAGCACTCTCTTAGACGTTTCCACACCCCTTTAGATCGTTCTATTCGTGCTTGAAAACAATAGCATAATATTTTCTTTGATCCTTATGTTCGTTAAATGGATTTCATCATTGTGGAGAGGGTTATGCTAAAAACACATATATCATGAACCTTATAAGTGACCTTGTAAGAGGTTATGATTATTAGAAATAGTTGCTATCTTAAAATTTCAAGACCATAGTAGATATATTTAATAAAATCATTTATAAATTATACCTTAAAACAAAAATAGATATATAATAAAATCATTTGTTAATTATATTTGGAATGATATCATTTCTTAATTTGCATTGAACTAAGTCATCAAATTTCAATTAATATATATGCAACTATTAGTTGGAAAAAGCATTGTGGGCTCTTATAATTTGCACAGCCTCGTAACATCATGAATCTCGGTATAACTCCCATAATCTCCTTATTCTCATGACAACTCAATTGAAAAAACTAGCTCATACTAAGATTTGGTGTGGGCTATGACAATCATTCCTGATGCAACATGTAAGTATCATAATTAGACACGGAATCTTGTGTAAGTTTCTGTGCCATGAACAATGAGACACGTCTACTGTGGAATGGATTCTCGTCATTCTTTACTTTGATGACAACTCAATGGAATAGCACTCACAATCATTATTGATGCAACATAGACCTATTACAACTAGACATGCTATCATAGTGCAAGTTCTCATGTCGTTAACATGAGACACATATACTATGGAATGGGTTCTCGTTATCTCTTTAATATAATGAAAACTCAATTGAAAAGCTTCCACTATAATTCTTGATACAACATAGACCTATCACAACTAGATAAGCTATTGTGGTGCAAGTTTTCATGCATCGATAACAAGACATGTCTGCTGTGGAATAGGTTCTCATCATCTCTTTACTCTAATAACAACTCGATTGAATTCATTCATACTTGACACATGCCATCATTCTTCAGCTAATATAGATTGTCATAATTTTTTCATACTCATTTCAACTCCTTCGAGTCCATTTATTACCTAATGCATACCCAATTTTGGCATGGACTTTCACAATCTCATTACTCTTAATACAATTCAATTAATTCCTTCCATCGACAATGAGACACATCTATTGTGGATTAAATTCTTGTGATCTCATAATTTTTTCATACCCATTTCAATGGAAAAGCCCTTCAAGAAATTTAGTGTCGCCAACTCAAATATGTTTGATTAGCCATCCCTTCTCAAGTTGGCGATAAGGATTAGAGAAGAACAATCATTCATTTGGTTGAAGTAATTTTCAAGATTTGAAAGATGTCTTTATTTATTTGCCAGACATTTTTGGCTTGATTTGCATCCAAATCACTAGTTTTTTTTATTTTTTTTTATCTATTTTTCGTTTTTCTTACCTTGCCAATTTAAGACTATTATTAGGATGTCAACGACCACCCTATATATGTTATATTTGAAGCTTTGTACTAATCTAAATTTAAATTTGAACGTTTTGGAATCGAGCGTATTCATCTTAGTAAGACTTATTCAAGTGCTAGCCTTTTATAATCAAGCTAATGTCATTATATCACTGTCATTTGCTTGATTGAATAGTTTCTCCCAATATTAAAGGTTCTTTCACTACACGATACTTGGTTCGATAGAGATATGCCACTAATTGTCAAAACTCTATCAATACATACGATTATTGATAGAATATCATGTTGAAAAGCTAGTCAATAAAATACAATAATATAATATTTTCTTTAATCCTCATATTCCTCAAATGGATTTCATTATCGTGGAGAGGATTATGCTAAAACAATAAATAAGGCATGTATCATAAACTAAAGTGACCTTATAAGGGATAATAATTATTAGAAATAATTGCAATCTTAAAATTTTAAGATCGTAGTAGATATATTTAATAAAAGTATTTATTCGATAAGGCGAATCGTTATGCTTATGAGGCCTCAAGGCACTGAGATTAAGCTAGCGCGACTCTTCCTATCCTATTAGGGTGCTTTCATACTTTATACTTATCTCATCTTCTTCCTAACGGTTCAGCTACCCCCTTTCCATTGGATACCATGACTGATCACCATCGATACAGAAGAATCTTTCTAAATCACTTCGGGTTAATGTGGCCTTCAAGCATCTGAAATATGCTGGGGTTGTAAATGACATAGCGTTCCTGACTTACTAGAGTTATAACATTTGAATTTCTTTTAGGCTTCTCTTTTTTTTTGGCAAGTGAATTCGATGTGAGGGAAGGATTGCTGCTAAAGTCGAAACTAGTACTTACGCTATTCCAGAATGTATCATGGCCGAGGGAATATTCCATTCTTGTAGCAGCCACTGCCTCAGATCCTACTCCTCTACAATTTCTGCTCCCAATTATATCTTAAAACAAAAATAGATATACAATAAAATTATTTATTAATTATATTTGAAATTATATCATTTCTTAATTTGCATTGGAATGATATACTAAGTCATCAAATTTCAATTAATATATATGCAACTATTAGTTGGAAAAAGCATTGTGAGCTCTTATAATTTGCATAGCCTCGTAACATCATGAATCTCGGTATAACTCTCATAATCTCCTTATTCTCATGACAACTCAATTGAAAAACTAGCTCATACTAAGATTTGTTGTGGTCTTTAATAATCATTCTTGATGCAACATGTATGTATCACAATTCGGCACACTATCTTGGTGTAAGTTCTCATGCCATCAACAATTAGACACATCTATTGTGAAATGGATTCTTGTCATTCTTTACTTTGATGATAACTCAATGGAATAGCTCTCACAATCATTCTTGATGCAACATAGATCTATCACAATTAAACATGCTATCATGGTGCAAGTTCTCATATCGTTAACAACGAGACACGTATATTATGGAATAGGTTCTCGTTATCTCTATAATATGATGAAAACTCAATTGAACAGCTCTCACAATACAATACAGACCTATCATAAATAGACGAGCTATTATAGTACAAGTTCTCATGTATCGATAACAAGACAAATCTACGGTGAAATATGTTCTCGTCATTTCTTTCCTCTAATGACAACTCAATTGAATTTATTCATACTTGACATATGCCATCATTTGTAAGCTAATATAGATTCACAAAATCTTTTCATACTCATTTGAATTCCTCTGAGTCCTTTTATTTCCTAATTCATACCAAATTTTGATATGGACTTTTACAATCTCATTACTCTTAATGCAATTTGATTAATTCCTTCCATCGACAATGAGACACATCTATTGTGGATTAAATTCTTGTGATCTCTTCATTCTAGTAACAACTTAATTGAATCCATTTATATATAAGTCATGTAATCTTATAATGTCAACTAGGCAAATTATCATGGTGTAGATTCTCATAGTCTTTTCATGCTCAAAACAATTCCCACAAATCCATTCATAATCTGGATCATATCAAGATTTGGTATGGGCTTTCACAATCTCATTGCTCTTAATGAATTCAATTAATCAATTCCATCAATAAAAAAACACAATGAAAAATCGACTGAATCCATGAATACTTGAATCATAACATCATTTGTCATGGTATCTCATAATCTCATCTAACCAATTTATTATGGTATAGACTTTCTTATTCTTTTCATGCTCATTATAAATCAAATTGAATCCACTTATAACCTAACTCATGCTAATATATGATGTGGGGTTCTATAATCTCATGAATAGACACAAATCAATTAATTAATTTGGTTGATAATAAGACACAACTTCTTAGCATCGATCTTAATGTCCTTGTTCTAATTACAACTCGATTGAATCCATTTAAACTTGATTTATGCTCATAACAACTCAATTAAATTCATTGATAAACTTATTCATGATAAGATTTAGTGTGGGCTTGCATAGTCTTAACCATTCTCATAATCTTGTCATATTCAATTAATTAGTTGCATCGATAACAAGACATAACTATAGTAGTATGGATTTTTACAATCTCTTCATTCTAATGACCACTCAATTGAGTTCATTCACACATGATTTATGTTATCATTTGTTATGAGCTCTTAGTATCTCAATTAGGCATACTATCATCATGTAGATTCTCATAATTAATCTCTTTATGCTCTTCATAATTCAATAAAATCCATTTATAAACTAAATCATGCTAAGATTTTTATATGCCTTCACAATCTCATCATCCTTAATGCAACACAAATTAATTAATTCCCTTGATAACTAGACATGGCCTTATTATTGTATAGGTTTTTGTCATCTTTTTGTTCTAATGATAAGTCAATTGAATTCATTCATACTTTACTCGAGCTGTCGTCTTATTTGAGCTCCTATAATCTCATTGCTCTTAATGAAACTCAAATGGATCTATCATAAATAGGCACACCAATATGGTGCAAATTGTCAGTCTCTTCATGCTCATAAGTCATGCCAAGATTTGGTATGGGCTTTCATAATGTCATCAATCTTAATACTACTTGATTAATTAATTCCAATAATAGCTAGACTCAGTAGTTGTGGTATAGGTTCTCATGTTATTTTTGTTTTAATAAAAATTTAATTATATCACTTCATACTTGATTCATGCCATGATTTGTCATAGGCTCTCAAAATCTCATCATTCTTTATGCAACTCAATGATACAACTACAACTAAACACATTATCATGATGTAAATTCTCAAGATCTCTTCATGCTTAAGACTACTCAATTCAATCCATTATAATATATTTCATCCTAAGATATGGCGTAGGCTTTAACAAGTTCATCATTTTGGATGAAACTCAATTAATTAGTTCTATTAATAATTAAATACGACTATCGTGGGGTGGATTCTCGTAATCTCTTTATCTAAAATGACTACTCAATCGGATCAATTTCTACTTGCCTCATGCCATCATTTGGTCTAGGATCTCATAATTCATCATTCTTATTATTCCTTAATGGTTCCATTTACCTAGGCGTATGTTAAGATTCTTCCATATATGTTTTCTTTCTTTATAACTTGACTGTAATAAACATTTAGGTTTAGGCTTATGTTCGAATTTCACATTAGCTCTTAAAATGTTTTCATCCCTATAACTCTACCAATTGGTTCTATTGAGAATCAAACATGACTATTGACAAACTTTTAGCAAGTGCATAAAATCGTAAACAAGTAATAAAGAGTGAGTAGAGTATCGTCCCATGAAGATTGCATGTCAAATATCAAAATTATGTTAACCTACTATTATTTAAATGACAATAAATAGAATAATTGTAAAAATAAAAGAAATAAAATAAAGCAATGAATAAGAAATCAAGTAAGAAGTTGTTGAAACGAAATCAAGATTTAAAGGTTGTTAGAGATTTTGACTTTACCTAATTCTATCCAGTTTATTATATTAGTTTGATCATCAATTTTAATTATTTAATGAGGAGAAATAACCCTAAAATCGCTAATAAGCTCTCTTGATGTTTTATTAGTTATTTTAACCCAATTCAATTGTCCATCTCGCAATGGCGTATCCAAACATAGATTAAATCATTAAGTCCTATGATTAAGAAAAAAGAATTTCTAACCTAGCTAGTCTATTTCTTTAAATAGACTCTTTGGGGAATTTCCGAATTTGATTAGGAAAAAGAATTTCTAATGAGAAAGAAATCATTTTAAGATAAGACACTATTAAGATTTGTATTTATTCCAATTTAGGATTCTTCCAACGGCTTAATAGGGTTTAAACTTGATTTGCACGTCAGAAAAATATCTCATGAGGACCCATACAAGCGGCATGAGCTAGAGTTGTCATTTTTAGTCCAATATGAAGTCAAGCAGTCAGCAAGGGCATGCCACGTAGTAGCATGGTCTGGGCGTGCTAAGCTCTAAGTCTCCAGTGTGAGGGCAGCACTGGCCGTACTCAAGTGCATACACCGTGAGATTGACACTTCTCTGTAGCACGGGGGCGCTTTTTGACACGGCTTGGGCATGCCAAACACTGAATCTCTATATTTTTAGCTGATTTTCAATTAAAATCCTACAAAATTACTCAAGATCAAGTGAAATGTGATCTAAGGAAGCTTAAAACAAAAACATAAATAAAATGAAGTAAAAACTAATTAAAGTAATTAAAAATACTAAAAAATCCTAGAAATACTATAAAAATAACATCTATCAGCTATTATGGTGTGGGTTCTCAAATTTCTTTATCCCAATGATAACTCAATTGAATCCATCTATTTAGTTTCAACGTATCGTTTGTTATTTATTCTCACAACTCTATCATTCTTATTGCACATTAACTAGTTCCATTTACTATTAGGCTTGTGTTAGGATTTTGCCTTAGATTGTTTCATTGCAACTCTATTATAAACATTTACGATTACAAATTCTTATTAGAATCTCATATAGGCTTTCAAAATCTTTTAATCCTTGTAACTCACTTAGTTCTATTTATGAAATGACTCATCTAAGACTGCTAATCAAACCCTCAATGACCGTTTATTTATATATAAAATCTCTCAATTCCAATAATTGATTTTAGCTTTTTTTTATGTGGTCAGTAAATTTATTTATTACTTTAATAATTGTGTTTATATTTGTTAATGATTGTTTTTTCCAAAGGAATTTCGAGAAATTGAAAGAATAACAAATGAAGCATCAGACTATGTCATTGACGCCATGCCAGTAGCATACAAGCTACCAGAAGATCATGACAACAACAGTATGAAGCAAGACCAGGTAATAATTTTAAAAAATTAAATATTACTTATTTTTATATCAAATAGAAAAAAAAAATGAAGATTTTAAACCAAACAAACAAATATAAATCAAATTCATTTCAAATGATTATCCATTAGGAAATAAATGTACCATCTCTATTAAAAATTAATTTACCATATTCATTTCCTCAGATGGATACTTCTTTTGTGACTTCAGAAATTAGGGATATAGTTTTCAACGTAAGTTTTTATTTTGAAGCTTGACATTTATGTGCATCAACAGGCAGGTGGTGGAGTGGAAATTTTGGCTTTGAGGATTGGAACTGCGAGGAAGCAAAAAAGACCCAATTGGGAAAACAATTGGGTGCTTCGACCAAGACAGCGCAAAGATGGAAGGATTGATAAGGTGATTTTTTTTTTCGTTACTCGTCTCCTTATAAATTATTTACAATAAAATATATTAATAAAAATATTATGTTAAAACAATTATTGATTTACAAATATAATAAAACATATTCATTGGAAGGTTCAATGGCCGAAATAATACTGTCAGGTACACGTTAAGCGTAGCTCTCTCCTGAACTCAGCAAATTTTCTATTTTATCTTTTAAAATAGTATATTTTTGAATTTTGATCTCTTTAAGCCTTGAATTTTTTTTTTAGCCATTTCTAACTTTAATTCATGGCTTTATCAATAGTGATGACTCATGGATACTAACAAAACATTAATTTTTTGTCAATTTTTAATTAATTGATGTTTGGTTGCAGTACTATTATCACAAGGAAACCAACATCATGTGCAGATCAATGGTGGAGGTTAATGAATATGAATTGTACGGACTTCTGCCAAAGCATATGAGAAGAGCGAAGAAAGAGATTGCAAGTGAAAATGCATCTGTAAGTTTGACATTGACATGCATTACTATTCAAGATCAAGCTTGTTTAAAGTATTATTTTGATGTGTGGTTACAATGCGTTTTAGAACAATACAATACAATAGTTTTGCGAATTAGAATACTTAATGTGTATAATTTTATAGCTCGATATATTCAACGAGTGAAAATAAAATTTGATGGCACCATTAGACATTTTTTCGTAGAGTTCAGGCATAAACTTATGCATTTGGCTGCTTTCCTTTATTAATTACTTACAGTGATATGGGATTGCATTCATCATGTCGTTTATTAATAGTTTAACAACCATATAATTATTACAGTCTTCAAGAGAGGGAGGAAAGGGCTCGTTGAAGAGGAAACGAATTCATGAAGAAAATGTTGATGATATTGATAATGACACTGATGATGAACCAAATGCGAATTGGGCTGAAGCAGATGACACCGCAAAAGCAATAATGAAAAGAAGGGTTGAAGAATTTTTTAGAGAATCATATGAAGATCTGCTCAATTTTTTTAATCATACTCCTCAAGAGTCACCAGGTATATCTTACTCACCCTCAAAATGTAAATATACGACGTTTTAAAGACTTAATGGTAAAATAATATTATAAAATGCATATAATTGTATGATTAATCATTATTTTATCTTGTTAGAAAGTTCAGTATGACTTTGAAAAGATCAAATCAGACAATGAAGTTATTAAGGTTAAAAGATTACAATTTCTTTTATATTTTTCCATCTAAATATTAATTTTATGTTTGGTATAATAACAGAAAAGGAACAAAGAGAAGTAGAGGAAGAGGGAGATGAAAATATGATAATAATGGAAGAGACAAAAGCGGAAGAAGATGGAGGTAAATTGATTACAATAATGGATCACACTGGAAAGGAAGAACAGCCACAGGAAAAGAAAAGCAAAAGCGTAAAAGGGAAAGAAAAAATGGAAGCAGAAGAAAATCTACTGAACATAGAAGGTAAAAGCATGTCAATTGAAGCAAAACCCCAAGAAGAGGAAGGTGAAAGCACGAGAAAAATGGAAAATATGAATGTGGAAGGAAACCCTCAAGAAAAGGAAGATAAAGACAAAGAAGATCCACAAACAGAGATGACAATGGTAGAAAATCCACAAGAAGAGGGAAGCAAAATCATTGCTGTTGATGATAACGCAGACAGTGAATCTACCATTTCGATATCAAATAATCTTGAGGATGACATTATGCTCATAGATAACCCGGTGTACTATAATTTTCACCTTTTTTGATTAACTGTTACATAGAAATTTTAATTTCAAAGTACAAAGATTAAACTAATATTATTGCGATTGTTAGTTCTTATTAGTAGTGTAATTTGAACAGTATACTGATCCTCGTTTTGATTCCATTTCGAAATATTTTGAAATTTAAAATTTCACTTCATTACAAAATTTATTAAGCAATATAATTTTGTACGACAAAACTAGCCTTCTCCTTTTGCGAATTCAATTTTTTAATTTATTTATTTTATCAAATTTGATCAAAAGCATTGAAATAATTTATTTTTTTTGGAAAAATATTTTCTTTTTATTGTGTTTTTATTTTAATAGTTCCATTATTGCGAAATTAATTTATTTAAAAATAATGTTCGAATTGTTTAGTGGAAGATCCACTTAATGAATAAGTACCGGGAAGCCCACCTAGTAGATACATCAATAAATTTTAAATAGTCTTTTCGTTAGTGTGATAAGTGATAGGTTTCGAATTTGGATTCAATCAATCGCAAGAGTTTTCACAAATTTAGTGAATTAAAAGAAAAACTATTTTCTATTTTGTAGCCCATTGGGATATTTCTGCCCATTGAGTCTTATGAAAAAAAAAAAAAAAAGAAAGGAATTCTAGATAGGGGATCAGTGGATGCTGCAATTGTTAAAAAACAAAGTCCATAATATCAATTGAAAAGAAATAAAAGAATTACTCAAACGAATAATATTTGTATTACTCAAACGAACTACCCTTCTTTTGATAAACCTAATATGGAATTCCAACATCACTACCCTGCAATGCTAGCTTTACTGGTAGCCTACATTTCTGAGTGAACAAAACTAAAATATAGACCAAGTCAGACAAAGAAATCATATGCAGCATCAAATATATTGAGCGACGGAAATTTCACCATTTCTTCATTAACAGATGCAGCAAGGCTTGATATGCACAGTGAACATACATAAAATTCCATCAATCTTCCTAAACCAAACCATCATTTAGCCAATTTCTCATAATTGCAAACGCCTGCTCTGCATCTTCATCTTCTTCAGGCGAGTTAGGACGATGTGCAAAGCTGTGACCTCTTCCCTCGAAAGTAACTACCTTTGATCCCTGACCAATGCGCTTCTCGAGATCTTTCAAGACATCAACTGAGCAAAGAGCATCCTTGTCCCCTGAAATAAACAGTACTGGCACCTTTACATGGGAAGCTATAGATGGATCAATCCTTGTGCCATAAAAAGAGACCCCAGTGCCAAAACAAGATCCCTGGTCTTCAGACAGCACGTCAACCACTCGGCCTCCTCCATAGCAAAACCCAATTATGCCAAGCTTCTTTGATATTCCTGCAGCTAAAAGTTCATCAGCCATCCATTTTGCTGCTGTGGCAATGTCCTTCACAACACTGTTGACTTCTTGTTTCTTAATCCACTGTTCAAACATGGTCTTTGACCTGTCTTTTCCCCATGGGTCTCCGCGAAATAAGTCAGGAACCAGAACACTGCATTTAAAGGACAAAATTATGCAATCTTTGAGAGTCAACTAGAACAATCTAAAATGACTTACTAAATATTACAAGATCATTCATCTACAACAACTTTGAGATATTTAAAGAAGCACAAATAGATTAGAAAACAAACTCCCAAACTAACTGCAGATTAGAGAACAAAATTAACAAAAACTAAATACGCAAATACTCAATCTTTCTGCTGGCATATAGGATGTAATTAATTCCACAATTGTATTACCCTGGATAATCAGACTGTTGTGATATTGAGATTTTTCTAGAAGATTTGAAATCATTTTTTTATTTTTGTAATCCTAAAATTCTGGAAAGACAGTAGACAAATTGATAAGGTGAAGTATGAGTCTTTCCTTTATTTAAGGAGATTTGGTATAATTTGAGATTGATGTTCTAGTTATAAACCATAACTTTTGTAAGGGTACTGCTATTATATTAAGCAGAACCTCTAATGAATGAAGGGTGTGTTTTGTGGTGGTATGTTTATTTCTCACATGTTTTGAGTGGAGGTAGAGAATCCTCTGTTTTTCTTTTGTTGCTGGATTTGTTTGGTGTGTTTGTAATAGAGAAACTCTAACACAGACTCTGTATCAAATAGGAATGAGAAGATCATACGCACATAAGAAGAAGCCAAAGGTTGAGAATTTAGTGTTACTTTATTGAACATAAGAACCATTAATGGTGTGTATGATAGTAAACAAAGTAAAACATTACACTCAACTGAACATCCAAAAATTGGTTTATTCACCAAGCCACAGAAACTTCAAGACAGGTTGATTTAGAATTTTATCAACCATAACAGCAAAGCCTTAATCTCAAACTAGTTGGAGTCAACCATATGAATTCTTTGTTTCATTATGCTCTATATATAGCTAAATCCACACTAATGTCAAGAAGCAATAAATCTTTTGATTTTTGAATTTGCTGAATTTATTCATCTGCATTGGGTTTCAGCGATTGGAAAATATATTCTTGAAGCGAATGAATGTTTTTAGCATTTATAATTTCTGTGTTGAAGCTGCCCTAACTGGCACACCAAGAATTATCTAAACCATTAAGAGGAAAAAGTTAAATGTGTTGAGGAAATGGCAGAAGGATACACATCATCATCTTTCTCTTATTGTTTCAAGGTTTAAGCAAACATACTTGTAGCCATTACAGGCAACACGGTATGCAAAGTCTCTTGTAGACGAATCTTCAAATCCAAAAATATCAGACAATAGCAGTATGCCAATTCCATTGTTATTCTTCACTGCCTTGAAGAGGTAAGCGCGGATTGCATAAACACCATCACCTATGGACAGTTCCATTCCATTGACCAACTCACATGCCTCATCATTTATGTCATCTTCAACTTTCAACAAATTACAAGAAACTTTATGGGCAACATTCTCTGTAATTGATCTCTGAGGATAAAAACTGCATTTTTTTCTGAAAAGAAACTGAAGCTTCACAGTCAGAATTTGCAAACTTCCAACAAGACTAAGAAAATGCTAGAATTAGTAAAACTGCTATTCATATATAAATGGAGGATTTATTTCCCAGACCGTTACAGGAATAACAATAATTGTTGGGTTTTTTTCTTTTTTTCAGTGTAACAAAGAAAGAAAGGAATCGACCCATTTGCATCAAGAATATGCATTTTGGGAGTTTTAGCTACAAAAATTGAATATTAAAGAAACGGAAACGGACGTACAGGAAAATGAAGCAGAGGAGAAGAAGGCGACCCTGGAAGAAAGTGAAGGTGGCAGCGGAGAGATGACCTTGGCCTTGTGGTGATAGCCGCGGCGGCGGCGCTAATTGAGGGTGAGAAAGTTGCGGCGGTGGCTGAGGCCAGCCCCATGTCACTGCTGTCTTTGAAGTTTGAGCGACAGAACACTAGTTAAAAGTTGGCAACTGTCGGAACAAGTTAAAAACGGAAAGCGCCACGCCTGAAAATATCTAGTTTTGGAAAATCGGATATTTATTTTGTGGCATCCGAGCCTATTAATATATTGTCCCCTTTTGGGCAAACTCATTCAGAACTCATGCTTCTGAAGTCCTCTTGCTAATCTTAGCCTTGGGAAATTTTTAGTAATATATAGAAGCTTGACATTCCCTTTTGTATTTAGAAAGGGTGAAAAGCCAATAGGTCCAACAGAATTAATCGGTTTGATTCAATTCAATTTTAAAAGCATTCGGTCTGATTTTTAACTGTATAAAAAATTTAAATTTTTACTGCTCAATTCTTAAAAATTCTCAAAAATCAATTTAACTTAAATATTAAATTCAAGCAGAAGCATTGAATCGAACCGAAACAATTCGGTTCGATAAAATTATCTTAGCTCCACTCCACCTGAACTATCCACAAATGATTTGTATATCCATTGAGATATCTATAATAAAAACACCCATAGTTTTCTTCAGTAATACAAAGTAGTTTGAGATATGAATTATTAACACCTGATTAATAATGGTAAAAAGAAAAAATGTATACTCTTAGTAATCACAATACCTAAACACAACAGAAGGCACATGTTTAATTTTGTAATAATCTTCTCCTCCGTCTTCAAGCCTAATCTTGAATGCTTTAAGCATTGATCTGATCTCTATTTCCTGAAGTGAGATGATAAACTTTAGTCCATCAGGAACCATCGTCATAGATGTGCAATTTGAAATCGCTACATGGGAAAGATTAGCCATGGCTCCTTCTTCCACCTTCCAGTCTTCAAGGTTAGGCAAGTCAAAAAGAAACAAAGACTTCAACTCAGGAAAACCTTTATCAGAGCAAACCATTGTTGTCCCAAGGAACGAATCCATTTGTAGACGGAGGATTCTTAAGTTGGGTAATTTCTCCAGTTTCACCATTGGATCTTCAGTAAGTCTTGATCCTTGCAGGTTTAATTTGGCCAAATTTGAAGAAAACTGATGCCAATCTGGTAATTTCTCTATCCGCCCCTCAATGTGCAGCTTATAAAGATGAGGACATCCAGTTATAACTTCATTTACAGTAGAATCTTCATTACTTACAAAAGACAAAGACTTCAAATTATTAAATGTAGCACCAAATTTGAAGAGCAATCCAAATTTCGGATCATCTATTACTAGTTTCTTTAGATTAGTCAAACTCAACAGATCTTTTATCTTGCATTTTTCTGCAGGAAAGTTGACTAGTGTTTGCAGGCTGCACAAATAAGACAATTGCCATTTTCCAGAATCTTCACCGCAAGACTCGGGAAGATATAAATGCCTTAGTCTTTGCATCTTCCATATCACATTTGGTATTTCTACAGTTGAATTCCAAGTCAAAAGGTCTAGAGTTTGTAAGTACCTCAAATTCCCTATTGTAACTGGCAATTCATCTATATCAGTATCTCGCAAGCTCAAGAATCTCAAGTGAATAAGCTTGCCGATTTCTTTAGGTAACTTGCCATTTTGACCTTGAATTCCTTCAAGATCTAAGACTCTGAGGAGCTTAAAATCGTTGAACAAAGATTTTATAGATCCCCATTTCTCTACATGACATGCCTTTTCATGGAAATACAAAAGAGACCTGAGATGGGAATTCCTTTTGTATCTAGAGGGGATAAATTTTTTTAGGACTCCATTAGAATATATGGCTAGCCTACGAAGTCTAGCAAATGACCTTGTGTTGCTTACCATGGCTGAAGGAAAAGAATAGATTGTTTGATCATTCACATATAATTGACTGAAACTTTCAACAAAATTTTCTTGTTTTGCCTTTGCCAAGCATAAATCACGCATAAGATCATG
Source organism: Jatropha podagrica (assembly GCA_947857235.1). Taxonomy (NCBI): domain Eukaryota; kingdom Viridiplantae; phylum Streptophyta; class Magnoliopsida; order Malpighiales; family Euphorbiaceae; genus Jatropha; species Jatropha podagrica. Next base: position 18,087 of record CANUEP010081630.1, on the reverse strand, counting down.
CATACGACAAGTTCTAATCCTTCCAGTTGAACCCCTTTCCACTACTTGAACCATACACCTCTCAACCAACTCATCTAAGTAACGTTGAGCCACATCTTCCATAATTTCCTCTTCCATTTCATCATCGCACATGCATGGTATGAATCCTTCAGCAATCCATATTCGGATTAATTTTTTTGTAGGTATTTCATAGTCTTGTGGAAAATGAGCCAAGTGAAGAAAGCAAGGTTTCAACTGATATGGCAATTCATGATAGCTTAAAGCTAAGACCTCTGATACTCCAAAGCCTTTGCCTCTCCTCAAGTGAGAAATAATATTTTGACTAACTTTATCCCACTCATAGATACTTGTTTTAGTTGCCAGTAGTCCTCCAAGCACAATGATCGCCAATGGTAGGCCTGTACATTTTCCAACCATTTCCTTTCCTAATTTCTCCATTTCTGCTCTAACTCTATTGTCTGCAATAAGCATACATGACATTTGAAACTGCAATTATAACAATAATGATGACAAAAACACTTGATGCATGGCACTTAAAGTTAAATGATTCATAGCAATGCAGTGGGACAAGAACTCTAGAAAATCTTATATTCCATGTTCATGTGGAATTTCAGATTAGCATACTAGATAAGTTAAAGAAAGTCCCAAGATTAGGAATGCAATAAAAGAAAAAAGTGACTTTTAGTCGTGTGTTTTCTGTTTCCTAGTTTTACCTACAGGAGAGTGTCCTATACCAAGTAAACACAATTTTCCTTTTTCCCCTGCTACTTTCTGAAAATTTAACTGTAATCTCATTTCACAAAGAGTGAGCTCTGCTGTCTAAGAAATGCAAAATCAATTTTGAACCATAAGCCAAATTGGTAACAGCAGAATTTCGAGAATTGAATTCAAATTCCCAATCTCCTAACTACTGAAGAAAAAAAAAATGCCATCAAGATATTTAATTTTGCAGTTAACTTGAGCAGGAAAACACTTATTATTTTCTTTTATAGCTTGGCTACTTGGTACACACCTAATAAGCTATGTAACTACTGTCTACTTGTTTCTTAAATCTTGAAATTGCTCAAGTAATGCTCCTAAGTCCTTGGCCACTTATTATCACATATATGGGTGTGCTCTATTTCTTCAAAATTTTCTTCTTTCTTATACAAAATTAGAATTGATGCTAATAATTAAACATACAGAATTTTAATAAATTTATCTAACAGTAGCAAATTGGAGGTAAAATCTACCTGGATAATTTTTATCAAGAAATGCTTTCCTTTTGAACAATTCCCAGCTCTCTTCATCATTCAAACATCTAGGTCGATGTAGGAAACACATTGGATCTGGAAAAAAAGCAACTTCTCTTACCCGAGTAGTGAGCAATATTTTACTACCAGAATTTCCACTTCCATTTGGAAAAGCAGGACACAAATTATTCCAAGTCTCAATAGTCCAAATATCATCAAGAATCACCAAACATTTCTTCTCTTGTTGAACTTTATAAAGCCTTTTAGCCACTTCATGATCTCTTAGACTGGAAATTTCCTCTCTTTGCTCCTTAGAAGGATTTATTAACTCAAACAATATTCCTTCCCAAACATCCCTTACTTGAAATTTTTGAGATATACAAGCCCAAGCAAAGGCATCAAAACAATGCCTAACATCACTATTATGATACACCTTCCTAGCAAGAGTTGTCTTTCCAAGTCCGCCCATTCCATAAATAGAAACAAAAGTTCTTTCACTTTTCAACAATATACCCACCAAAATTTTCACATCTTCTTCTAAACCAACAATATCCTCTTCAACAAAATGCGAATAGGACCGCCTCATAAGTTGTTGCCGTGAAGAAGAAACTGATGGATTTTCTCTTTCTCTAGGTTGTATGCCAATAGTTGGCAAATTGGAATAAAGAGCAGCAATTCTTGATTTTACTGTTTGAATTTCAGATCCAACCTTGTAAAGCTCTACAGATTCTTTAGCAATGGAAGCATACCTTTTGATAACATTGACCACGCCTGATCCTTGCTTTAAAGCAACTTTAAGAGCGAATTCTTCAATAATATCTTCAATATCATAAGCAGTTTCTCTTATTTCAGAAACCCAATTGCGAAGAGTTTCTTTATTATCTTCTTCTTCTTCTCTTGAATCTGCATCCTTTAAAATAGATTGCATTCGCCTTAGTTCAAGTTGCATACTAATAACTTCATCCTTTACTCCTTCTAAGTAAATTGCTTCTTGAATGAGTAAGTCTGTTAGTCTTTGTACTACTATTGCTACTGCAGATTCTGCAGCCATTTTTGTTCTGTTTGGTGGCGGCGATAGCCTCTCCTTCCTTATTCACTTTTGCCAGAAAATTAACAATTTGTTGAAGGGAGACAGCTACAAATTAGAAAGTCGTAGCTTATGCAGGAGGGAGGCCCACAATATGCGTACTATTCACCGGCCGCCAAAATTTGTGAGGATCTCTTTGTTTATTTCTTACTTATTCTTTTAACTGCACGTTAACTTTATTCGTTTAATTTTATTATGAATTAAAATTCAATTTGATTCCTAAATTTATTTAGTAAAATTATAAAGGTCAATTTTAATTTTTTATATCAATTTAATCCTTCCATTTATATAAAATGATTAAAAAGATTTAATTTCACTTTTTAGACCAATTCAATCTATAAACTTATTTAAAATGATTAAAAAAGTATTTGACATTTTGAATCAATTTAACCTCTAATTCTTCGTTATACTTTTAATGTGAAATCATTATATAAATATTTATTAAAACTATATTTATAATCGAATTGACTAATTTATTAAAAAATAATTAATTATAAAATATAAAAAAATGATATATGAAGCTATTTATTTTGATTGATGGTTTTGAATTTATAAATATGTATTAATTTGAACATTTTAAAATTAACCTCTACTACTGAATTATTACTTATGAAATTATTTTCATATTGAATAAATTAAAGTTATAATGCATGTTAATAAATTTATTATATTTTAAGAAATGATATTTTTATAAATTTTAAATTTATATTTATAATTATTAAAAAATTTTGATATGAGTGTTCTTAATGTAAAACAAAAAGAGATAAAAAGTCATGTTAAATTATATTAATTATTTATTTATAAAAATCAAAACAAATTCAATGGTTAAATTGACCTAAAAAGCGAAATTAGATCCTTTTAATCATTTTATACAAGTTTAAATTGGCCCAAAAGGTTAAATCTGACCTTTTGGATCCTGCTAAATAAGATTAGGGGGTCAAATTGAGCTTCATTCCTTTTATTATTTATATAAATATTAAAATATAATTTTTATTTAGATTAAAATAAATACAATGATTAATTAATATTACATTTTATGTACATAAATAAAATTTTATAATGTGTCTTACACTGTAATATCTATTTGAAAAAAAAATAATATTTCTATTTATTTAGTTAATAAAAAGATATATAATTTTATTGTTAATTAATTATATAAAATCACTATAAATTTACATTTATCATATTGCAAAATATTATATAATTTGACGGTATTATAATATTAATCTAATTAATCAATATTTATTTTGATTAGCCACAATATTAAACTGACTTCTTTTTCAATAGCGTGTAATATTTTAGATCGTATTTTTGCATAAGATCTAAAAATAAATTACTTAAAATTTTTAACTTGATATGAAAATCACTATGTAAAGTTGTAAATAACAATATTAATAATGCAATGTACTTTATCAAGTTTAAAGAAGATGTAAATGATATTAAATTTAAAAATTATAAAATTATGTATAAAAAATATTTAAAAACACATTAAGATTTTAAAGATCTTGTTAATATATAATAATATTTTATTATAATATAACCCTAAATAGAAATCAAATCAAGACTTAGAATTCTGATTCAATTTCGGATTGTTCGAACTCCAATATATATACTCAAATTTTATATTAAAATCGGGATTACAATTACAATCGATCTCTGTCAAAATTTTGAGAGTTTAATATATTTAATTATCTTTATATCTATTTAAAAAATATATCCAATTAAATTATAGAAAAATTAAATAAAATTCTAAAAATTTCAATTATGAAATAATAAAATATTCAATAAAATAGAGCTATTAAATTTTCTCTTTGTTTTATTTTAATATAGAAAAGTTGAAAATAAAAATAATAGTAAATTCAAACATTTACAAGCTATTTTTTTAAAAAGATTTTATTAGACTAAAAAAGAAAAAAAAATTTTATTAGTCAAATACTATAATTTCGTACTTCTATTGCTTTTGTTAAATTTAAAAATTAATAAATGATTCAAATAAGTGTACATCATCCTCTCCAAAAAAAAGTAAAGAGAAATAATATATTTAAAACAAATTATTTTAACTTCATTGTAATTAACTAATATAGTCCAATAAGAAATTGTTTAATCAAATTTTAAAAAAATTGATAACATAATAAATTAATAAAATTTAAGTTCCACTCTAAAATTTTTAATTTAACTCTTAAAAAATAATATAATACGAGAACATATGATTCAGAATAAAAAAATTATTAATTATAGAAATCATTGGATAATAGTATTACAAGATCAAATAGAAAATTTTGAAAGATATACATATTCATATTTTCTTGAATTAAAATGTATGAAAAATCTAACTAAAAAGATGTTCAAAAGTATATATGAAATTTATATTTTTCGATTAAAAGACATTAAAATAGAACTAAAAAGAATTTTTAAAAAGATAAATAAATTTATTTTCTCCAATTAAAATATATAAAAAATTAATTAAAAATTTATTAAAAATTTATTTTATTGAATCCACCTTATATTTTCATAGCTAAATAAGGTTACATTAATGAAATAAATAAAAGGAGTTACTTTTCTTTTTGAATGAAAATACCGATTATATATTAAGGGCATCAAATAAAAAATAAATGAAGTTACTTAAGCATTAAAAACTTTTTTTATATATAAATTAAAGAATAGGAATAATAATTTGACTAAATTTTCAGATTAAATTTATAGATTATTTTTTCATTTACTGAAAAATCGTAATGAAAAATTCTGTATATAATATTTATCTTTTTTTTCTAAATTTTTCATTTTTCTTTCCTTTATTTATATCTAATTTTTCTATATCTCTTTAATTTTTGAAAAACTTTAAATTATTGTTAGTCTATATCTCTGTACTTAATTCTATTTTTAAAATCATTTAAATTATATATATCAAATTTGAACTAAATTTTTTTTATTTGAGATTAATATATTAGTATAGGAATTTTTAATTTTTTTAATTTTTCTATGTTTCATAGAATTAATATTCAATATAAATAATTAAATAATAAATATTATTTATTTATATATTATCCAAGTTGAATGATTTGGATCGGCAAATTTTATGCAATAAGATGTTATTTGAATTATAAATTTGAACTAAAATCTAGACATTATTTATCGAATTTTATAATTATTTAAAATAAATTAATGTATTACAATTTCTATAACACGATAATTTATTAAAATTTATATGATACGGTAATTTAATAAAGTAACCCACGAAAAATATTTTTATATATTGATATATTAAATATAATTTATAAAATAAAATATTTAATAATAAAGCAATTTGCCGAAAAAATAAATTTTTGATATGTATTTATGAATTATAAATTATCAAACCAATCTGCACAAAGCATGGGGTTTCACATAGTTTACAATATAAAAGAAAAAAAATTAAAAATATTTTATTAAGAGGTATTCTACTTATTGCAAGTGAGATATAAATTTCTTACTAAATTAAAATGATAGTAGTTACAAATTAATTCAATAAAAAAATTATAAATTTTTATTAAGAATCAAATTCTTTTAAGGACTAACATATAATAAGAAATAAATTATATTAAATAAATACCAATTTAAATTTCAAAAGTAACATTGAAAATGCTATAATTTAATTAAATTTGATTTTAATGGAAAAAAATAAAGCCAAATCAATAAACGAAAATTACAAAAAAAAATCATGCTAGGATCGAATATTGGTAAATTATTGAGTTTATTCAAATACTTTATTTTTTTATTATTCTAAGTTACAAATTTAAAATAAATAATTAAATAATAAAAAAATTACATAAAAGAAACATTATATCATCTCCAAATAAATCCATAATTTTTCTTACAATCATTAAAAAATATATATATATTTTTTCTCTTTTATTATATATATTTATTTATTTAAAAATGTTTTTAGAATTTTTATCTGATCTTAATAAAATGTCATTTTTCTTTTTTTTGTTTTAACCATAGGTATCCGAATTCATTGGGCTAAAATTTTTTATCAATTCTAGTCAATTTTTTTAATTTTCTCAATCAATATCGCATACTTTTCTATATCAATTATAGTCTTTGTTCGTCTTTTATCAATTTCATGTTAATGTGACAGTTATCTCTAATAAGTGGGCGTACAACATTTAATGTTAGTGTCAAGTCATATATCCATGTATAGTAAAAAAAAAAATATGAACTTCAATATTTTTATCCAATCTAGCAAGTTCTTTTAATTTTATCAATCAATACCGCTTACTAATTATATTGATCAGTATATTTAAAAATAACATTTTTAAAAGACTCTTCAGTAAATTTGAATTATAATTAATTAATTGCATTCTACACTTAATATATATAGTTAATCGATAAACTATTTAATTGAATAAATGTCAATATAACAAAATCTTTTGATAGAAATTAATTAAATATACAATATAAATTGATAAAATTAAAAGAATTGACGAAATTTGATAAAAACATTAAAGTTTAAGTTTTTTTTTAAGAGTATACATGAATATATGATTGGGCATTGACATTAAATGTTGTAGGACCTACTTGTAAGAGATAACTGTTATATTAGCATGAAATTGATAGAAGACAAATGGAAGCTAGAATTAATATAAAAAATTAAGTACGCAGTATTGATTGATAAAATTAAAAAAACTTACTAAAATTGATAAAATGTCAAAGTTAAGATTTTTTTTTTCATTAAGCCTAAATAGAAAGTTCAAAACTCTCTTTTTGTTCACTATTCTATTTTTCTTTTTTTTGTAAAATTTTTAAATTTCTTTCTATTGTTGAAAGTTTACTTTAACTTTTTTAGTTTACTGTCAGTTGAAAAAAAGAACATTGTGGTATTTTATTACTTGAATTGTTTACTTGATTTTGTTTTTTTTTTATTTTCATTTTCATTTTATATTTTGCTTAACTTAGTTCTATTTTATAATTTACTCAACATATGTATCTTATATTTAAAATGAAAAATATGATTATTATACAATCGTGCAAAACACGAAGGACCATATAGTAAAACTAAAAAAAAAATCCCAGTGGATAAGCTTATGGGTGAACAAACAGTGACCGAGCGGAACCTAGACCATAAAATACAAACTGAACATTTTTGCAACAGATTGAATTGAATCGAATCAAAATTAGTACTTGAATCGAACCGACTTGAACCAAACTAATCGGTGCAGTCAATTATGTTTATTTTGTTACTTTGATTAGGTTTTAAGTCCAACCGACAAATTTCTATATAATCGACTCGAACCGAACAATAATTCAATTCAAACTGAGTAGACTGATTAATTGAACCTCCCTTGAACTTTTGGCTGAAATAGGTCAATTTGATTTTCGGTTTGGTTCGGTTCAATCACTATATATATATATATATATATATATATATATATATATGATACCAACAAAAGTTATGGACCGATTTACAAACACAAACAAACAGAAAGCAATTGCAGAAATAACTTACTAATTAAAGTAAAAATAACTAATAATATGCATATTCAGAGTATGGTTCGTGGCGTTGTTAAACCCCAGTGTTGCCATTCAGGGTTGCCCCTTATCCAGCATATCCCTCATTTCGAGAGGATTCTGGCCGACAGGTTAGTGGTATTCCAGCCTATAAACCAATATTCCTTAAATGCAAACAAATAATAAGGATCGAAAATAAAACAAACAATTTTAAACAAGTATTGTATAAATTTTATTTTAAGTTTTTAGGTTTAGGGTTCCTACAACCTTAACCTGGGATCCCCATAATTAAGTCAGATTGAGGGGGAGAGAAAAGAAAGGTGCCGTCAACACGGGCTTATAAAGTAGCAGATATAAAATCAGAAAATAATTTTATTTAGATACAGAATTGAAGTACAGAATTTGAAATTTAAACTTACAAACGATTTTACAAAACTTCCTTGCACCTTGAATGCTTACAATGAACAAGAGAGGGAGAGAGGTAGAGAGAAGTTGAGAGGAGAGTTGTGCTATTCTAGCTTATGCCTTCACAAGAGGAGAGGCTCCCTTTATATAGAAGAGTGAAGAATCTTTACTGTTTACCTTTTACTGTAGATGAATAGTGGTTGGTCGACCACCGAATCTTGACCTTTACTGTAGATGAACAGTGGTTGGTCTGCCACCGAATCTTGACCTTTACTGTAGAAATAGTAACTTGGCTTTTACTGTTCTGAATAGTGCTTGGCCTTACTGTAGAATCATTGACTGATTGAAGGAATAAGGTTCCTTCTGCCTGTTTATATTGACTCAGATGAGGACGATGATGTGTCCTTCTTTTTCTTTTCTTTTCTTTTTATTTTTTATTTTTTCTTTATTTTTTCTTTTTCTTTTTTCCGGTTTTACTTTTGATTTTTACAGGGGGAAGAATATATTCATCATTACTGTCTTCAGATGAGGAGATGGAAGCAGTTGATGATGATGATGAAGATGATGGGATATATTTACCTTTATGACTTTTCTTTGAGGAAGATTTATCAGAGGACCCTGCTTTAGTTTTACTGGATGATGGGTTTACTATGGGCTCAGAGGAAGTGGATAACTGTTGAAACATCTCTTGACATATCAATTTATATTCCTCTGGGGTTTTAGCAGCAGCTAACCGGGTCTGGCACTGGGCCTTTTGGATTCCAAATGTTGGGTTATCCGAAATGGCTAGTGTATTGGCATAGGTTAAGACTGTTTGAGATGGGCTGGCTAGTTTACTGTGGATCCATTGATTAATTTTTTGTTCTGTAGTGGAGTTTTTGAATAATCCCCACCATTTTATTTTGTGGCGTTTTACTAACATAGGAACTTGGGTTCCTGGGGCATATTGGTAATCAAAATACCACTGGTAGACCCATAGTGTGAAGAAGGTCATACAGTAGTACATCAATGACGGGATTTCTCCAGGATTTGGTTTATAATGGGCTTTGAAATAGTGATATAAAGAAATAATTTCTGGAGGAATAATTTCTTCAGAAATTCCTCTAGAATACCACCATTTTTTAAACCAATTGGATATCTTTAAATCAGTCCTTATACTTTGATCAAAATATATCAACCACGAATGCGTAGTTGTTGGATTTTGAATGCAGAAAACTTTTCCCCAAGCTTCTTTATAATCAAAGTAATTATAAGTCTGACTATATTTATGCAAAGCTTTAAATCTTACTGGAGTATACAATGAAGAAACGGGCCAATCCTTGGGATGAATAACCCTTTTTATTTGAATGGAGGAATATGAAATCACTTCTTTATTTTTTGTATCAAAAGTATGCTTAATCTTTATAGAACCAGTATCTATTAAAATATGATGATAATATGCTTGAGGTTTAGATAGATCAGATGGAATAAAATACCAATCCTCAGGGTAATAATTTTTTACAATATACCAAGGATTATTATGATTATAACCATCTTCAATCTCTATTTCATAATCATAAATATGTTTAAGAAACCATTTATGTATATGATTATGAGAATACTGGATTTTTGGCAAATCCACAGCCTTCAACGGATTTGATGAGTCTTTACTGTCTACCGTTTGAGACAGACTAGCTGTACCATGAGCGGGTACAATCACTTTCTGTTTAGAGATCATACCTGTGTCTTCTGTGGAAGAAGACGCCATTCCCTGCAAAGCCTTTAGTACCTCTAGGGATTGACTTAATTCTTCAATCCATTTTTTAAGGTCTTTAGGAGGGGTTGTTTTAGTGTTTATGGTAAGGGTTTTATTCAAGTCTTCTGAATGCTCTGAAAGAGCTTTAGTAGGTGAATTTGACTCTTCTTTTACTATTTCTTTTCCCTTATCCTTCTTTCGTCCCATTGTTCTGTAAGAATTCACGGGTTAGGAAATCTGGGATATTATTACAATTACCTCTAATATATTCAATATCAAATTCAAATATACTTAAGAGTGCTTGCCATCTTGCAAAGATTTGTTTAGAGGCAAGGTTTTTAATATCTTTTTGCAAAACATTTTTTGCAGATTTACAATCAATTCTGAGTAAAAATTTTTTATTTAATAAATCAGATTGGAATTTATTTATACATATAACTATACTTAATATTGCCTTTTTAATAGTTGAATAATTTAATTGTGCAGGATTCCAATGTCCTGAAGCATATTGAATTATAAATTCTTTCCCATTCATTTTCTGTTTTAAAATACCACCATATCCTATATTTTATGCATCTGTCTCAACAATTTTGAATGCATTAGGATTAGGGATATATAAATAAGGAATTTCTTTAACTAATGATTTAATATTTTTTACTAATTGTGTATGCTTGGTAGTCCAGGGACCAGCATTCTTTTTAAGTCTATCATGTAAGGGTTTTATCATACAGTTAAGGTTAGGATAGAAATCAACTACATAGTTTAAACAACCTAGAAATCTCTGAAGCTGTGTTTTATTTATGATTTCATCAGGAAATTTCTCTCCAAATACCAATGTTCTCTCTATAGGTTGAATTATTCATTGTTCAATATAATGTTTTAAAAATCTAATTTTAGTTTTAAATAAATCCATTTTAGTTTTACTTAGAGCTAAGCCATTCTTTTTTATAATCATGCAAAAAGTTTTTAGATGTTTAAAATGGCTTTCAATGGTCTGACTAAATACTAATACATCATCTATATAAACTATACAAAATTTTGAATAAGGATTAAATATATCATTCGTAATTCTCTGAAATTCAAAGGGTGCATTCTTTAGTCCAAATGGCATTACATTCCATTCATATTGACTGAAAGGAACTGTAAATGTAGTTTTATATCTATCCTTAGGGTGAATCTGTATTTGCCAGTATCCTGATTTCATGTCAAATTTACTAAAGATATTTGCATTATATAGTTTCTTTAAAAGATCTTTTTTATTTGGGATTGGATACCTTATCCATTTTAACGCTGTATTTAATGGTTTATAATTTATTACCAATCTAGGTACTCCTCGTTCAATTTCAGCACTTTTATTTACATAAAATGCTGCGCATGACCAAGGACTTCTAAATTTACAAATTAACTTCTTATCTTCTAATTCTTTAATCTCTTTTTTACAATGTTCTATCATCTCAGGGTTCATTTGTATTGGTCTAGCCTTAGTTTTAATTGTTTTTTCATCAAAACTTTCTTCATATGGTAAGTCAATTATATGTTGCTTTCGATTCCAAAAAGCACATGGATGATCAGCACATAAGTGTCTTTCCATATATTCCTTTAGAGTTTCGATTTTATTCTGTATAAAATGGGTTTCTAGTTGACTCTTAATTCTTTTTAGATGTACATTATTTTTTAAATCTTTTAAGTCTTCTTCCTTAGATTTTATTAATGAATTAATTTCTAGTGTTTTTATTAAATAAGCTTTTAGTAAATTTAAATTCTTTCTTTTAGGTTTTTCAGTAAACTCTAATCTAACCCTTTTATTTCTAATTTTGATTTTAATGCCATCTTCTTTTACTGAATAAGGTGTTATTAAATTTATGAAAGGTGTTCCTAAAATTACCATGTAATTTATTTGTGGGGATAATAAAAATACTGTTTTAATTTCTAAGTCTTATTAGTAATTATGGAAAACTGATTATGTTATTAAAACAGAAGAAAGAGATTTTCAGTTGAGTAAACCATTTGAAAAAATCACTCTCTTGTCACCTAAAACATCACAACAACATAAAAGTAAAAAATATAAATATATTCATATAGGCTTAATCCAAGTAGAAATAAAACCTTTAACAAGAGAATGACTAAACACCAATATACTAGCAGTTATTAGAGATGCTAGGTTCTTAAATTTTCAAGATTCATTATTAGGATCAGTTGAAACTAGTTTAAGTGAGGGTCCAATATCATTTGAAGTATATCCAGACATGATGATTTCATTAAATGATATAAACATATTAGATAGTATGGTTTTAGAAATTAAAACTCATAATTATAAAATGAAACAAGATTCAATTCCTATTGCACTAATATATAAAATTCATTACAAGGCAATGAATTCTGCATTTGGTACTAAATATAAACTACAATCTAAAATAGGAGAAACTAGATTTTTACAAACTGATTTATCTAAAACTAATACTGTAATACCTAAAACCATTCAATGGAAGGATATCACACTACCAGAAGAATGGGTTTTAGAAGGGGTTGTACCACCTCCAATTCCAGAAAAGATAAAACCAAACATAAATTTACAAAAAATTGAACAATATGAAGATGGTAAAGTGACTTTAAAATTTAATAGAAGTCAAAGCTCAAGATATACAGGATCAACATCTTCTGTAACAACAGAAGGAGTAGCAGATATTCCATATGTTAGGTCAATTTGATTTTTGGTTCGGTTCGGTTCAATCCCTATATATATATAGCCTGAAAAAACAAAAAACACAACTACAAGATGGAATAATAGCTTTTCATCGGTGTAAGTTGTCACCGGTAATTCTTTCTCTGTATGCCATACAACCTCGCTAAAAATTTTCATATCTACTTGCCTACGGTGTTTCTAGCGATTGGATAGCAAGCTTGGCTGCAACAATGGAAATATTTTCATTAATTAGTTCTAAAGAAATGTGTAGTCTTTCTTGTGTGTCTTTCACACCCATTGCCCTTAGCTTCATTTCCTGCAACTTAAGCATTTCGGTTTGAGTAAATCCTGTAAAAAGCAACACATCCAAATTAGTCCAGTGTTTCCAAGTCATTTTCCTCCCAAAGCAGCATTACATAAATTATTAGGGGAAAAGTCAACGAAACAAAGCTTTTCAAATGTTAATTTTACATTACTTTCTTGACCAATTAATAAGTATGTGTACTTTGTTGTTACTTTAATACTGGCATCTCTATTGAGTTCTGACTCTAGCATAGTTTGAGAAAAATAGAATAGATAACGTCATGCTTCATGATCTAAATACAAACATGTTAGCATCATTATATTGTCGTAGTTTATGCAGTGCAAGGACTATGTTTGTGGCTTGAGATACTTGCCACACCTAACCAAGGTGAAGCCAGGATTAAAATTGAGGGGATAGCCTTTCAACACATAAGTCAGGGAGGCAAACAATTAACGGAGAGAAGTCCACAGGATCTAGATACAAACCACAGGAACTGCTTAGAATTTTTTTTTTTTCAGGACAAAAAAATCAACAGAGAAATTGGAAAATAGCACATGGAAAACATGTAAAGGAGGATCATGTTGTTTGGTAGTGGTAATGTCTGAAAACTGGAATCCATTTATGTACCTAGGTGAAGATGCGACATTTATCAATGTTCTATTATTCAAAAGGACATGATGTTAAATCTAATCCCCAAATAACCTTTGAGAAAGAGGGAAACAACAATAACACATTTAAAACAAGTAAAGAAGGATAATGTTTGAAGATGGTAATTTTAGAAACTAGAACCTATGTTTCTCTACCTCATTGGGTGAAGATGTAACATTTATCAATACTATACGATTCACAAGGACCTGATGTTAAACCTCATCCCCAACCAGCTCTTGGGAAAGGGAGCAATAACACATTTAATCTCCATGCAATTCATAACTAGTCTATCTTGTTGATTGCCATTTCTATAGTTTGTGCACAGGAACTTACAAGTGTTCCTATAAGTCTTACTGAGAAATTGCTTAGCATATGAAAAACGTTTTGCACAGAAATGCTCAGACTGACAAGGACAAAGTTATCCCATTGTTCTCAATAATCATATTAAATGAATTTATTCAATTATGTGATTACCTGAGATATATCACAAAGAAAGAAGAAAAAGGATGAAAGAGAGAAACATTTGCCTGAAATAGGTTGGAGTGCAGTGAAAGATATACGCTCTGCCAGGGATGGAATGAAAGCTTTATCACATTCCAAAGACGGTTCCTTTTCAGCCCATGTTAGAGAGTCCAAAATACGGGTCTGTAACAATGCCTCTTTGGGAGCCTATTAACATAAGATAAATAGAAAGCTGAATCCTATACTCAAATGTGTTATAATAATGGTAAACCATATACAGTACGTAGTTGAAGTATTATTTCAATGGATAACATGAATCAGCAAATGCATAACAGGATCCGTTCTTTCAAATGGTTATCCCAACATCATTCAAATAATTTAAACTAATAATATCCCAATAACTAATTTAAATCATTTAAAACACTTCAATCCATGAATAGCATTAATTTTTGAAAAATCATAACATGCACAACATATATTTTGCTTTTATATGGATACTTGCATAACTGTACGTACATTACAATCCTGTGTGCTCTCATGGACACAGTTCATAAATAGAAAAGAGAATGATACCTTTAATTTAATTTCCAAGCTATTCAAACTATAAAGAGTCTCCTTTACTGTTGTTATTTTTGAGTTTATAACGCTTTCACCTTCAAGGATAATCCGGTCTTTTATTGGTATGACTTCACCTATCAAGTAAGGCTCTGACTGCAAAATGGAATTGCAAACAAATAATTAGTTGCTTTGGAGAAGCTGAGTCACAACGAGATACACATTTTGAAAAGTTCCAAAGAGAGAGAGGAAGAAAGAGGAGCTGCAAAATGGAAACCAAGAAATATATATATATAGGGAAAAAAGAAATGAAAAGCAGAATTCAAGTTCATTACTTTAAAAACGAATAAGTACTTCAATAATATGACCATGAAAATTCAATAATTGCATTGTAAATTTCATTGTCTTTGCCCCTGACAATTGTAATTTTCAATATTATAGCCACCACACTGCACACATGCATAGGCTGCATAATTCACAACGGCAGGCTAAGTTTTCTCAAAATTAAAGGATAGTGTGTAAGAACGTATGGCTTGTCTGTAGAAGCATAAATAGCATCAATTTAATTCTCAATTTAGTCTTTGGAAACCATTCACAGTGTATTCACCTGCAAAAATTTCACAATCTTGACACGACCAATTCCCCTTATGGAGACTAATGCTCCAACAGCTAGACGCTCAACCTGCAGAGCACTAAAACCAAATTTAGTTTGAAGAAGCATATCTAACTCTAAGGTCTGATCTAAAAATTTCAGAGCCTTACATTTTCTATGATAACCAAACAGCCATATCTGGCTGCGAAAGATGCTTCAGTTCCTGAGCTGCTAATAAGGTCCAACACAAAATGCACAAAAAGGTTCTTCTTTCTCAGTAAAGACTGCAATGATGAAGGCAAGACATGGACTGCAAAGAAGTTAGTTTTTGCTTCTTACCATTGCCAAAGCAATTAAAACAAATTATAATAACAAGAAATGAGATACACACACGCAATGTGATTCAATCAAGAAAGAAAGCCCAAAAAGAAAAGAAGAACAAATCTGTAAACCAGTTTACAGGAGACACATAATTTAAACTTCCAACCCATCAAATTTGAGTTTTAGACATCCAGACTTCACTATTTAAGCATATAAAAACACAAAGAGTTAGGATTCACAAACGAGCATACACTAACATAGATAAGGATTAAGACATGACAATGTTTCTCCCTACTTAATTCCATGTTTTATTATATGCAGAAAAACAGAATATAAAGATGCTAAAGAGTATAATATTATTTTCCTTGCAGTCAGATTGTAGATAATTCATATCAAGCTATCAGCAGAGGAAAGAGCAAAAACTTACAAAGATATAATCTCCACATCCTTCAAAAACAAAACATACTTCAATAATTATTAATTTTCTTGAATAATTCTACAGCTATCACTTCAGTATAGCCTGAGAAATAATTAACAGAATATCCTACAGTGCTATTCAAAACTAATTATGTCCAAAATCTCTTTATGGAAAAACAAATGTCTAAAACGACTCAATGTGACGCGACAAAACCAATTATACAAAACACAACAAGCCAAAAGCCCAAGCTTAACATGAGGAACCTAACAATATAATAAGCAATTTCCCTTCTTCACCCTTCCCTTCCCTTAATAATTTTTGCTTCCCAAGACACAATACGTTAACAACTATTCGGAGCTGTTTGTTTACTTAATGACAGTTTATTGGACCTTCAACTTATTCATTCAGATAATAAGAAATAAGCTTGGTTGTCAAAATTAAACCAATAAGTTGCTTATCTAAATTTACAAGTCAAATTTTGTCTCAGTGAAAAGCTTTGTTTATAGAGCTGATTCAATAAGCAATGTCACTTATTAAACAAAAAGATAAAATTTCCCTTACAATTATAAAATGACACTATATGCCACTTCTTAAGCATTCAGTAATCAGCTCGCAATACTACTTATTAATCATTCAGCCCAATAAGATAGTAGATTCAAATTCAGCCTTCAGGGTTCAGCCTAATCAAACAGCCCCTTGGTAAATAAAGAAATAATAGAAGCAAGCAAGATTTCTAACACCTCTTCCAGCAGAGCTAGATATCTAGCTTCATATAAATGCAGAGTCTTGCTCTCTGATGGAACCAGAACCTGCCAAAATTGCAAAATTATCAGTAAAAGAAGCCATAAGAAGGGAAATTTACGAAATGAAAAGCAGACTGACCTCGCCCATGGTAAAAGGAAGAAGAGGCAACTCGAGAGAGGTAGCATTTGGAGAAAAACGACGCTGTCTGGTTGTGCTAAGCTGATGATTCCCATCAAAAAGGAAGAACCGAGACAAAGGGCATAGAATTCGGGTACAGAATTTGAAGTTAGGAAGTCGGATAGTAGCAATACTTGAGAAACTGAGGATTGTTCCACTTCCACAACTCATCGAAGAGAAGGACAAATTATAGGAATAATTTTTTTAAAAAATATAATTACTAACTTTTTTCTTCTGCAAGAGAAAAGGGAAAGAGAGTAGAGCTAGCAGTTAAAATGAATTGCAGGTCTTTTAACGGTCGCTTCTGTTTGGATATCTGGATAATGTTTGGCGGTATTCCATTGGTTGGTGGTTTGCTATTATTTCTACATCTATCATTTCTTAAAAGACAAATAAAAAAAAAAAAAGGAATAAACATTAAGCTTTGCTATTAATGAACTAAGGGAAAATTATTATTTCATCCCTGAATTTTTTACCAAATTAATAACTTCGTTCATGTATTTTGGTCAAATTATTTGGACGTCCCTAAGGTTTGGTTCCGTCTATTAATCTAGTCATTCCGTCCAAAAAGAGCTGATTTTCCATTAATTTTACATTAAAATGACAAAAAAAGCCTTAGGGAAAATTATTATTTCATCCCTGAGTTTTTATCAAATTAATAACTTCGTTCATGTATTTTGGTCAAATTATTCGGACGTCCCTAAGGTTTGGTTCCGTCCAACAATCTAGTCATTCCGTCCAAAAAGGGCTGATTTTCCGTTAATTTACATTAAAATAACAAAAAAAGCCTTATTGTGGGATCCACAAATTAACAAAAACCAAATTTAGAAAATCTCAAAATCCTCTCTCCAAGTTGCAAAAGCAATGGCCTCCCTCCCATCCTCTCTAGTTAATTTTTTGACCTCTAAATAGTTGGCGTAAGGTGATTGTCAAACTTTCAGCCGCTGTTAATCATATCATTGGCCTTCCTTCCACTAGTCGAAGCCTTTACAACGTCAGTCGAGGCTCTCCTTCTTGCAGTGCCACCATGCCTTCCAATCTGCTTCTTGCGAGTTCCAGCGACATGAGTGGTAGTAACAAGGATGTTGAGAGACATCTTTCGACACCGACCTTGCATGGCCCTTTGGAGACATACCCGGCCCCAGCCGCGAATGATATTCGAGATACCATATATGATCTGTGTTGTCATCGAGATTTAGTTTTGCAACAATCAAAGGCGTAGTGGTTTGGTATTTAT
>CANUEP010081624.1:0-40321 GCA_947857235.1 Jatropha podagrica | reverse complement strand
ATTATTTCTATATATAACAAAAAAAAAAACAAAACACAAAACAAAATGTAAATTACTTGCCTCCTTATGGGAATTTAACCACTCTTAAATTGTGATCTAGCTTTAATAAGTGCTATAAGACGGTGCTCCGGCACCGATTGTGGCATCCGTCATCTGGTTCTTCGGGATTAGGCGGTAGGTGTTACAATTTATGAACACAAACCTTAATTTCAAGCTTTAACAAATTCTAGCAAAGCGTAGACCTTGGCTTTTCCTTTATCTTTGGTAGAAGGTTCACCCACCTCTACATAAAGGAAAGAAAATGAAGAACTCATAATCAAGAAGACACATAAAAGAAGTGGAGCATGAATGAGCATGAATATGCTTAAAGAGAATTCTAAGCCCAAAAATAGAAAGAAATTCTATATAACACTTACTTGACTTAAGTAGAGAAATCCTCAAATTTACTTGAAATCAATCACCAAATATTACTCTCCGAGCTTAAATCTCAAAAATAATTCTCTAACTTAAGATTTAGTGGAGTTTTTTCATGTGTTTACTTAGTAGAAATTTAAAGAAAATAAGAGAATGAAGAGAATAAGAGAATGAAGAGGATGAGTGTCGGCAAGATGAAGAAGAGGAAGATAAAATGAAATTATTGTTAATAACGTTGACTCTTTAGATAGTGGCAAATGCAGGGTCAAGATCAATTCTTTAGTATTCCAATCCAACGGTTAAAAATATTTTCTAATTAATTCTCCTCAAATTATTATTTATCTCTACAAAATTCTTAAATTTACTCTATAAAAATAATCTCAATTTTCCTTAATATTAACACACCATAATTCACCATTCACTAATTACCTAAATTCTCTAAATAAATTCATAACTTATTTTCTACCAATCAAAATCGTGCATATATGCTCCAAAAATATTAAATAAAATGTAGTATACAAAAAGTAGTTTTTCGGACCGAAATAATACTGATTTTCAGACTGATAGTACTATTCATAGATTGATAAACTACTATTTCAAACATTGAAAAATAGGGTGTTACAAATTTCATTAACATTTTCAATGATAAATATATCTTTATCATTATTTACACTCATGTCCATTTATTGCATTCGCTTCAGGAAATGTTTCATGTCTAGTTAGGCGAGTTTCACTATCCTCACGCCATTATTATATATGGTTTTATTTATTTCAAGAAATGGAGTAGATCCAGTTAGACGTGCTTCATAATTTTTCATTAAGATCTCTTTTATTTTGCTCAATGATAAAAGAATATGAAATAAATTCAAAATATAACTTAAAACTTTTCTCTTGATTTTGCTACTTTAGAAGCATATTCGAGATATAAATATCATTGATAATCTAGATGAAGGGCTAATATCTTGATGTCATTGTATAGCTTAATGTCATTCCAAACATAGTAACCACAATATATCTTAATTATATTTAAGAAATAAATCAACCAATTCTCAAAATTAGTAGCACATAAATAATATTCATCAATAGATAATAATAATTATAATCATAAAACAATAATTTGAATATTACAAAATTATAATAACTTACAGTTTCATGAGACTTATAACAATAAAGGCATCCGTATTCACTGATGAGCATTTGGTAATTGTACCTTTCTTTCAAATCACTCGAAAGAATAAACATAATATTTAATTTTCGAATATTCAATTGGAGAAAAATATTCCCTTGGAACTATATTAATTAGATTTTCGATTTCTATTGTCGATTATGTCTCCAAAATCTATTGCATTCAAATATATTCTATCACCTAGTATTCATGATAAATAATTCTTGCCATAATATTAAAGGGTATAAATTTAAAATCTATAAAATTTTTAATATCATGAAAATAATTATATTAAATAATAAGATCATGATAAATAATTTAATTATCTACTAAAATATTTGTATTACAATAAGGACGTATTACATAATATGTGCCCAAAAATGAAATAAAGTTTAGAACTAATTTAAATGCCAAATATTTGAACTTATTCATTAAAAGCCATAAATTCTCAACATTTTTTTGCAAAAAGAAGGAGGAAAGACTAAAATTTTGACGCTAACTTATTTAAACTTGAATGGCTTTTAGAAGCAAAAACTATTGAAAAAGTGCACAAGGTCACAAAATGGCTTATAGAAAGTTCACAACTATTATTAACAAAAGGCTACAAAGTGGCTTATAGAATAGTATAATCATTACAAGGATTTGAAAAAAATAAGTACTCTATTTTTAAAATTGCACGATTAATAATAACAAAAGTCCACAAAGTAGCTTACAAAAAGTTCACAATCAAAACACACTTACACTTTTAAAAATAAAACATGCCTTTTTTTCAAAACTTAACCACACCTAACATATATTATTCTTGTCGTCAATGATTGTGGCTAAATTTACAATGATAAAAGTGGACTTATATTCATTGAACTAACAAATAAGGGCTAATATTGTATTTATATGGCGCAAAAATTTTGGCTTTCAGTATCAAAAATTTATTTTTGTAGCCAAATTTACATAAACAATCATTGTTACCATAAAATGAACTGATAACTTGTCCCTTAAAACACATGTATATTAAATATTGAGAATATTTGTGCCTGCCTGTAACGCCCTGACTCTAACCATCAGAGGAATTGTCCGTTTTGGATCAAGTCGGCTCCCCCATATAAGATCGGCAAAACCCATACAATTTTGTTCCGCAAGTGAAATGGGAACTTCCCCGGATTTCACCCATCCTGGGATTTCTATCAAACGAGCACATTTAACCCTAAAGTTATTCTAACTCTTTAGGCATTCCACAAAAAGGCGTCTCTGATGATTAGTTACCCCATTTTCAATATATGATTTGATTCATTCATATATCCCGCATTCCACTACCCTAGCTAGCCTGCCATTCTAAAAACTTGTCAGGAGCCCTGCTCTACCCGCCGCCCTCTTAGGATCGTTTTGCCAAATCGGGATGTCACACCGCCACTTTCATTGATTATTGAGTTTCAATTTTAAAACAGACACATGCACTCTAATGACATTCTAGTCTTTAAACTTGACTTCTCAAAGTTATTATTTAGAATAAAATTCTCTATATAAAAAATACATTCAAAAATAAAATTTTCTCTAAATAAAAAAAAATAGAGGAAGTATATTAAATAACCTAAAAAAGTTGTAATTGTTTTTAACGGATTTTCAAATTTTTGAGGCATTAAATAATCACTTCATTATCAAATATTCAATCCTATTAAAGCTATGTTCCAAATAAAAAAAAAAAAAAATCATTACTGACTTACGTATTGGGTTTTTCAAATCCTAAGAGCAAAAATTCCTTCTTTTTTCTACTTAAAATAAAAAATTTCCTCTTTTGTCAGCCGCACGCACCTTTCTCTCTCTAATGGCGGTTCCTTTCTCTTCTTTTTTTTTTTTCTCCAAACCTTTTTTATAATACTATATTGTGGGATCTCGGCCTAACACCATTCTAATTAAGGAAATTGAAATCTAATTTAAACTAGAACTACGTTGAAAAGGCCAGTTAAATTTTATATTGGCTATAGAGAAAGGTCGTCATCTAAAATTTTAATTATTCAAGAAAAAATTTAAGAAAAAGAAAAGTTCAGTTTGACTCTAGGAATATTCGTCGAATGCAAAAGTTCACTAGAATTCGAAACCAAAGAAGCTTCAGAAACTAGATTTTCGATTTAAAACAATTAATGAATTGGTTCAAAATTACAACAAGATTTGAATGAAAATAGTTTTCATGATGCATAAACAACTATTATAAGCAAGATCAATAATAATAAATGAAATAAAATAAAAATATGAAGTATTATCTCTAGCGTCTTGATGAGCGTTCTAAAGTAATCACACATCTTACAATAATAATAATAAAATAGGGATCAAAATAAAATAATTAAGAAGTAACAACTCTAACCCTTTTGTAGAGATTCTAGGTCATTACACATTTCCCAATAATAATAAAATCAATCTCAAATCAACAACAATTATCTCATAATTGTAATCATCTCCCAACAATTATAATTATCACAAAGCAAGAATAAGAGGAAAATGAAGGATTTTAGATGATCCCACAATCAGATTGGGAACCAGAACCATGCAGTTCTAAAGTTGATTTCAATTCAATTCATCAAATTACAAAAGCCAGATTAGTTTTGATTTTAATTTATTATGTTTCACGACCTAGATATGCGAATAAAGGGTAAAAGAAGAGATTATGAATCATTTAGAGGCTCTTACCATGGCCTTGGTGTTAACCGCCAAACATAAAACCAAATAATTATAAAAATTACACGTCATTTATTTAGAATTCTACATGGCAGCACCAAAAGAAAATTCACCTGCTTTATATATATAACTAGTCGAAAAATCGCACTGGATATTACCTACTAGTCTTTCAACATATCCTAATTAGAAGACAAAAATTGTTGGGACTGTACAAATTAATATAAATAACTTCGAAGTACAAAATTTCACACATGATTTAGTTTTTACTCCCTAACCTATATTTTACATTGGTTTTACTTTTTTTTTTTCTCGCATTTTGTATTTATTTATTTAATACCTATTGCTAGATTTATAGAGTAATTTATCATCACTAGATTTAACCATATCCCATTCATATTTTATATACATTTAGATAGATTATAGATTAGAGATTCACACCGTACATAATATTATTCCTATCATATATGACAGAAATAAAACAGGAACTAAACTAAAAAAAAAAAAAAAGATTTCCTATAGGTAAATGTCAATGAAAGTTCTATTCACATTTGGATCCCAAGAAACAACAAAGCAGCAGACGAACATAATCATCCAACACATGCTCATTCTTCTATTTACATTTGGGTCTCAAGAAACGCCATGACTGCCAAACCAGCAGCCCAGACATCATCGTCCAAGACATGTTCTGCAGGAGAGTGACTTACGCCTCCACGGCAACGGACAAATAGCATTCCAACCTGTTCAAACTCGTAATGGTTACAGGACAATAAATTTAATCATGTGTACATATGCAAGCAAAGTATAATTGTTTAGAAGAAAAAAAATGTCTAATACATAAATTTGACCCTGAATTTTGATCAATTATCTTTGTAGTCCCTTTAACTTTGCGAGAATTTAATCATGGTCTTACACTTTCATATTTCAATAATAATTATTTTATCACCAAAATGAAATACCATTGTAGAGTTTCAATCATATGACCCTACACTTCCGCATTTTATTTTTCCAAAACCATTGTTATTATTAAAATATGAAAGTACAGGGTCATAATGGGTTTCCTACAAAATTCAAGAGACCGCAAGGATAATTGCTGAAACTACAGCATCAAATTTATGCATTAGGTCGAAGAAAAAACCTTGGTGAGATGAGACATGACCATCGCATCATGTCCTGCTCCACTCATTAGTACAGGAACTTCATCTTGAATTTCACCGGTCATTCTCTTGAGTGCCGCATTGGCTGCAGATTTCAGCTGCAAACTTAATTCTGAATCACAGATCACTGCTTTTGCATCATGCTGCAACAAGGCATAACAGAAAAGGTTATCATTGACTGTACTTGTAATAAGAAATACATAATATGATGTTATGTCATAGAATATTGCAGCGTATCGATCCATTGTAAACCAATATTTGTTAGGAAGACTCTGCTTGACTGCAGATTTTTACAGAATACAAATAGAACTCATTATTTTGTTTTGTTTTGTCATTCTTTTTATTTTTTGGTATTGCTCATATACATTCTACAATAACACTTCCAAATTTCCTGTCTGAGCTTTCCAAATTTATATCATAAGCAATTTCCTTTCAGAATTGCTAAAAGAATGGTACTAGCTCATCCTTCCTTGTTCTTCGTGTTTCTCACTCGTGTTGCCTAAGAGCCTCTTCAGAAATAGAGTTAGCTGTAAGTGTTTTCACTCTCTTCTGTAGACAGTCTCAAAAGTATATTGGTTAACTTATTGTATTTGTTCATTCATTTTTATATTTTTAAATTCACTTTCTGTATTCAGATTAACTTTATCTATTTTATATTCCCATTCTATAATTCTATTTTCAAGCTATCTAAACATTGCCCGATTTTTTCCGTGTGCAATACCTATACCTAGCTCTTTCATACAGAGTGATTAACATTATTGTTAGTGGTTAGTTAAAGTCGTCATTGGTCTTCACCTTGTGTTCAATGATGCAAGATACAGAGCGCCTATCGCATATATGATAGATCTGATTTGATAATTCATAAAGGACAACTTTCCGTCCCATATCATCCATCGCTCGTAAATCCACGGTAAAAGTTACCTGCAACCAGGAATTTGATTTAACTGTTGTTGCTGAATTATAAGAATATAATGTCTTTCAATGCACTTGCTAGAGAGATCAGAAGCGCAAAGAATACAGTTTCTCACCTGGCCTGGAATTACATTACTTGCACTTGGCCAGGTAGATATCTCCCCAACGGTACAAACAAGGGAACTGGAAAGTGATTCCACTATGGAATCATTGCAGTGACCATCATAAGACAGAAAATCCTTAGGGTGTTTACAAAGGCTTTCCAACAATACTATTAACTCAGCAGCAGCAGCCATGGGGTCTTGGCGTAAAGACATTGGAACGGTGCCAGCATGCCCTTGCGATCCTTTCACCATAACCTGCACTATTCAATAAAAAACAACCTTGAAATTTTGTCCAAACCATAATTGTCCTCCCATTTTAAAAAATGAAACTGAATGGTCCTTAATTAATATAAAATTTGACTATTTACTCTTTGTTCAGTGCAAAACAACATTTTCTTTAAAATCAAAACTACATTGTTTATAGACCCAATTTTTAAGGTTCAAAGTGTTTGAATTCGGATCTTTAGTTAATATTTCTGTCCATCAATCAAACACAAATTTATGTTTTGGTAAATATTTTGAAAACAAGAAGTAAGCATGCATGTGTTTGTTTGATTATATAACCTAAGATAGAGAACAAACAAAAGGATAAGAACAATGTGCCCAAAGAAATGCAAGGATGTGGATAGTCGAATTTCTTTGGCATGTGAGAAAACAATCTCATTCCTATTTGTGTCTTAGGCCAAATTTGTATTATTTTCCTTGGAGATTCAAGACCTAGGTGCAATCTAATAATATTTATCATTTACTTTAGCTCCATAATAATTCACCTTAAGCTGATTCTTTGTTGCTAGATATCGATACTAAATATTCATGCTCTCTTTTTAAAGTTTTTTTGTCATCACTAAAGAGCACCAATCAGCAACATCTCCATTTCATATACACATATCTAGATGGAAATTCTACAACATTGTTGTCACTCGGCATATCCAAGCCATAGACTATGATTCAATCATCACCAAATATGGATTATTTATCATGTTTTTTGTCCTTTGAGAACAGAGTTGAAAATAGTTTTTCATTAAAAGTACCATCAGATGTATGAGAACTTAAGCCTGAGAATATAAAGGACTGTCCTTCAACAAAAAGGAAGCATAGTTTCTGAGGGTCAAGATTTACATAATTAGCCAACTCAGTTAACTTTAAGTGCATTGTCCTTTAGCACTTTCTGCTGCTACTTTTTCTTTGTTCATAAGTTCTTCTAGATTCTAGACTATGTTGTTATATGATAAAATTTCACAACAAACTCTTCCTTGTCTAAGCAAACAAACTTTTGCATATGTTGAAGACATGTCACATACCTCTAGCCGAGTCTGTCCAGATATGCCTTTAACCACACCAAGGGGAAAACCAGCCCATTCTAGTACAGGTCCTTGTTCTATATGAACCTGCAATTGAGAAACATTGGACCTAAATACAACTGAAATAACTTGGTGCATAAAGAAATTGAATTGGCCTATCAGGATAAAAAATCGTTTCGATACCTCAATATAACCCCAAACAGACTGTGGATCATACTTTAGTTGTAATAGACTTTCTTCAGTAATTCCTATGGATTTCTCCTTAAGACTTTCTTGCACTGTTACACCACTGAACAAGGATTACAGATGAATATGACCATAACGAGCGATGCTAATAATGGAATTGGGGTTATAAGTTACTCAAATAAACCTCTTATCAGATATCTGTAATGCTGTAACCGGTAAAATACCAGCTACAGCAGCGCTGCCTAAGAATGTAGACTGAAACCGCACCCCTTCCTCATCACTAAATGCAATAACCTGCATGGTTCATGAGGATAGGAACAACCTGACATCAGACTATCAACAAAAGATGTAGCTTTAGAACTACTCGAACATATTTAATTCTAAATTTAAATTTTTGGAAGCGTTTTGCAGTCATGCATAGCTCATATTGCAGTAGGAACTAAAAAATCAGGAATTAAAATGATTCTAACATCTAAAACTGTTTCATTTGAACAAGATAAAATAGAAAATCATGCACGAAATACCCATTGGTTGCAAACTCTAGGAAAATTAAGTTAATAATCATTTGTGTATTCCACCCTCTACTCTTACAGGTTTATACTTGCAGAGAATTGAGAATACATTGGCTCCACCGTCCTTCCAATCCAATGGATAGTAATATGTTCATCTTCTTTCACTATAAATTAGTGGAAAATATTTCTCTAGAAAAGAAAAAATAAGTAGGAACATGGTTTATTCATTCAAGATTTACTTTCCAAAGAAATTATGAGGGTGACAGTACACAGTTCAAAATTGTCATGAAAAAGCCACCAAATAAAATATTTTGTTTAAATGAAATATTATTGTTTCAATCAAATTGATTATAACTCAAAGCAACATTTTGACAAAGATTACTAGTTGAAGCAGATACTTCACTTACCTCAACTGGCCGTTTTAGTTTGCTGAGCATTCCTTTGCTTTTCAACACCTTTAAAGCAGACAATGCTGAGATAATGCCTAATGACCCATCAAATTTCCCAGCATCAACAACAGTATCCTGTCAAGTTAACAGGACTGTCAATGATTGATTCTAATATGCTTGTGCACTTGGCCAACTATGAAAACAATGAGCAATATTAAAAATAAGCACAAACATAACAAGATGAAGATCATCACCAAATGAGAACCAATCAAGAGAGCCTCAGCACTTGGATTTGATCCCTCAACTCGACCATGTACGTTGCCCATGTGGTCCATCCACCTGGAAAAAATATATGCTTCAGTCTATCAGCCAAGTTTTTCAGGTATCATGGTTACAGTGTAAAGAATGCTAACGTCATCAAACCAGCATCCTCCATCCAACTACGAATAAGATTCCCAGCCTTCACAGAAGCTGCACTCATAAATGTCCTCTCAAGATAGCCATCAGCATCACTTACCTATTGATTCAATCAATAATATTATTAACCTTCATGAGGACCCGATTTGCTACCTTAGAGGAAATAGAATGATTGAGATGCAACTTGAATGTAAGCAAGATCATAAGGTTTTTGTCATAAATTAAATTTAAAAACAAGTTGAAGGATGGAATATGCCAGTGATGGAGCTATACAACTAACAATTTCTGCAATCCATTCAAATCTCCGTGCTTGATGGCCTTAATTAAAAAAAAGAAGAAGAAGAAGAAGAAGAAGAAGAAGAAGAAGATAATTGTAATGCAGGCATCAAAAGAATAAGAAAAGCTTGCTACTTTTTTATTTTTTAATTATTATTTTCATAATCATCAGCATCGTCATTCTCTTCTATATACATCTAATTACGTGGGACCCAGATAATTATTTAGGAACAATAGAACTCAAATGCAATAATGCAAGAGAAAGTGACGCAGAAAGAAACTAGACTAAGCAAAACCAAATCAGGACTTCAGATCTCCAATAAAATCTTAAAAAAATATAAATACCTGAAATCAAAGTTGAAACTAAATAATGATGATATGGTTGTAATATATGAGCATATGGGGCTCTGATACCATATAAGAATTCAGGATTAAGTTCAATATTATCATGAACTGAAGAGAGGATATAGAAAACTTGAGTACCTTTCCAAGCTCATTGAGCCTTGCCACTGCCTCGTCTCTCAAGATTTCCCGATACAAATCATTCCTTCTGCTGTCAAAATCTTCACTTCCAATATCTTATTATTTTCATTATTCAAAAAATATAACCATAAAAAATCATCATTGACAATAACAACAAAAAAAAAATATTCATAAACTCTATCTCAGAATTAAATGAATAAGATTAATAAAGACAGCAGATTCTGAAAGTAACAGAAACTAATTATTAAACTTACCAGATAACGTATAAGCAGAAGCATAACAAGTTGATAAGAGGAAAATCACCATAACGAGAAAGATAATCGGCCGGTTAGCCATGAGCGGATGTTTTGTTGTAGTGAAAATGCGTTTAGTTGTAAGAGAAATCGCTATGGCGAACCGCGATAGCTTGCCAAAACTGAACTAGCCACCGCGGCTGACCAATGCCTCTTCTTTGCCACCTGATCTCAGCCTTTGGGCTATGTAGATTGATAGTTCCGTGGCTCAGTAGCTGTCAGTTGTTTGATGTGGACCCGCATCCACTACTATTGGGCCCCACCTGTTATCTCGTGGCTAATTTTCCTTCTTTAGATTCCATTCATCTAAAATATTTCCTTCAATTGAAAAAAAAATGGTTGTCACTCTGAATGAATGGATTGATGACATCCAGGAAAGAAAATATTTTCTTTATTCAACCATAATTACAATCCTAATCTACAAAATAAAAGTAATTAACGTCTAATTAATGGGACTGAGGAATGATTGTTAGATTTGTATTTATGAGATTTTCTCATGTGAGCTTATTGTTTAATAAAAAATAAATTTTTTTAGGTTCAAGCTTGAATGTGAGCAATGTTTCACAACAGTTCTCTTAAACTTTAAACACTAACATAAATATTATATTAGATTTTTTCCGGTAAAATTAACTATTTTTGGTAGTTATTAGTTATTTTAATAGCATTTAATTGTTAGTCATTTGAGTAACTTTTTATACAATTATTAAAAGTTAAACATTGCATGAATTAATTTTTTATAAAATATTGTGTTAACCTCTAAAAATTAGTTCAAACACTATATATTATCCAACACCATATAAATAGTGTTTAACATTTTGACTGATACTTAAAAAGTTATTATCAAATACTATCATTATTAAATCTATAAATAATAGAAATAGAGTTTCAACATTGGTCAAAACGCTGAGCCTATTTGTTATATTTGTTTGTTTTTAGTTTTTTATTTATTCAGAACATAAAGCAATTTTTAGTCTTTACTTATTTATTTTTTAAAGCTTTTTTTTCCCAAATTAAAAATTCTTTCAATTGTTAAATCTCTCCTTTATTCAACCATTAAAAATTTTAGTTAATAATAAAATTCAAACTTTAAATAAAATAATTAAAACATTTCACACTTTAATTTTTAAATTTCAAAATTATATTAACTATTGGTTATTATGTATATAAGCAATTGAATAAGAAATATAATATCTAAGTATTATAATAAATAAATAATACTAAATGACATTATATTTATATAGGTAGAGAAAAGAATAATGAATATGATATAATACTAAATAGTGAAGAGATATAAAAAAAATCAGATAATTTTAATAGAAATGCAACTATCTATTTGTATATTTTGGATAAAATGAAATTAGATTTATATAGGTATTGAAAAAAAATAATAATAATATTAATATTAATATTAATATTAATGCACACAAAGACATAGTTTAATGATAAATATATATATATATATAGTCTAACAATTGATTTTGAAATGGATATTTTGTTTCCAAAATTCACAGTGATAAAGGCACCTTGGGTATAAACGGATTAGCAATGGATATATTATCCGTTTCTAAAGTTTAGGGAAGACGTAAATAGAAATGGATTCTGAAAAAAAAATTTATAATCCTCTAAAAATTCATTTATTATGAATTGGTTTTTTTTATTTATTTTATTTTATTATGTCTTAGTGGAAATAAATAACTACAATATTTGAAGCAATAATACTTCTTATTCATTAACTAAAACATTTTTAAAAAAAATTTACATAATAATATATTAATATCTCATTCTGAAAAATAGATTGTGCAATTAAAATTTTAAATTAATTTATGTTTAAAGTTTCTAATTTTATTTTTAATATTGAAATAAAACATTTTATTATTTTTAGATTAGAAAAATAAAAAAATTATGATACATATGCATCTCTTCTATTGAAAATGTTCAAACAAATCAATTTATTTTTGAAGTTTGTAATTTTAATTACGTGGTATCATGCATTTTATAAACTACTTTTTGTATGGTTAAATTTGCAAAAAAAATTTAATAATATTACATATCTTTTCATATTAATAATAATAATTTTTAGAATTTTTATTTTTATATAAAATATAATTTAATATATAGTTTGCATAATTTTGGAAAAGATAATTTTTAAATTTTTATTTAATTAATAGGGATTTAATTAATTTAATTTTATAAGTTAAAAAGGATTTGTTAAAATAGTTTTATAATTAAAATATTTATTAAATATAATTTTATACATTAAAAAATGAGGGGGACAAATTTTAAAAATAAAAAAATTCGGAGGTAAAATTATAAAATCAAATAGGCCTAGAATTGCGCACCAGCAAAATGACGGGTGTATGCAAATTGCATGCAGTGCAAGCGATGGATAGAAAAGTCAAAGTCCGTGAACCGTTGAACAGTCGAACCTGGAAATTTGTGGATGCAATCTTTTGGGTCCAGAATATTCATAGTGCATATAGGTGGCTAGTTGCTTATCCTAATCATCCACGTTTTTGTTAGTGATCCTTTTAAAAGTTTGCTTAAAGCATCTTTAATAGATTGTGGTTAATCTATTTTGATAGATAGAAGCTGAGGATTGTGACGTGGTTGAATATAATAGTTTTGGAAAATGCTTTATTTATTTATTTATTATTATTTATATTGGAGAGCACTGATCGCTGGGATTAAAAAATATTAATAGTAATATTTATTAATTAGCATTTCAAGTTTAATTAATTCATTTAAATAAGATTCTTATCTTATCTTATTTTCCAACGGTTGTCTGTGCAAAGCACAGATGTGTAATGTATACTTATTGAAATCATTTTGATTATTTTTTTTGATAGAGATTATTCATTTTGATTATTAAATAGTAGATTAGAATATTTTATTAATAGATTTTAATTAAATCGAAACACTAAAATTTCTATTCATCAACATTGGAGTGATTATCAGTTTCAGACTTTCGTATTTTATATATCATGACTCTATTTTAATAAATATTTGAGTATATATTTTCTTTTTAGTTTTTTTCTTAAAAAACATGCAGTTGAATATTTATAATTTGATGAAAATTCAACTACTTAGGCTGAGGAAGTTAAATAAAGAAAAATATATATTATTTTTCTCCTTGAGCAATACAATTAAAATCTCTTCAAATTAAAGAAAAAAGTACAAATAAATTTAATTTTTTTTCTTCATGCATTATTTTATTTCCTCTCTTTTCCAAATAAAACTTTAAATTATATAAACTTAATTTTTTTTATTTCAATAAATTAAGTTATTATGGTGAGGATTTATTTAAAGACGGGTTGTGCTGGTGCTATTAAGCCTCAATATGTTGCTTAACGGGCTTGATATCCCTTTAAAGGAAAAAAAAAAATTATTATGACACTAAAATGCATTCTCTTTGTAGTTTAAATTCAAAGGATTTTTTTAATTCTTTTTAATTTGATGGCATTTCAATTTTTTCATTAAAGTGTTATAGATAATAGAGTGTTTTGAAGATGTGCACGTGAGAAGCTATATACTGGCTCATTAAGGGTAGGATGATAATTTATAAAATTTTCTCTCACCTGCTATTGTCTTTTCCTTGACAGCTAACGGAAAAAGGACTACAAAATAGACGGAAGAATGATTTAACATGACGGAAATAAATGTAAAGAATATGTTAAATATTTGTTTAGAATGTGGGACTATTTAAATAATTTTAACATACCTTAGAAGACTAAATAATTAATTTTTTAGAAAAAAAAGACCTCCTTCCTCCTCCTCGCTACGCGATCTGTGATCCATTCCCCACCGCCAGAACTTCTCTCTTAATATTTCCGGCCAAGAGCTGTCATCCCGCCCACCCAAACACCATTGTCGAGCTACCCTCAACACCTTATCTCCATTTTATGTCGTCCCTTGCGCTATTACACGATTGAGAGATGAGAGATTTATGATTGGCAATTACGGATCCAAAAACTGCAATTTTCAGCGTGTTCTTGTGGCAAGGTAAGTGGTTCACGACTCTCTCCTTCACGTAGCATGATTTCCTTCGACTAATTTGTAGGAGTTAAGTCTGAATCATGTTTGTGATAAATTTAGGGTAATTTAGCTTGGACCTAATTAAATTAACAAATGGAAGCTGTAAACTTAATCTCTATATGGATCGAGTAGATTTTCATGTTTATATCATACTTAAAAAAAATGAAGGATTTATTAGTATGACAATATCTATTTTATTCATTTGTCTGAGGTCGTGACTTGTTATGAAGGAATTGATGTTATACTCCTAACTCTTGATGCGAAACAAATCAATTAGCATGTAAATTATAGGTTTTGACTAGAAACTTCGATTCCTTGAATTGCCTTATTGTTCAAATGTATAAGTTTTAATAATAATAATAGGATGAGAAATAGTATGTTGTATAAATTTCTTATTGTATAATGAACGATTTAGCATATGGGTTACAAAATTTGAATAGGTATTTGGCTTCCTCTTAGAATGGCAGCAGCTAAAAGTGATAATTCCATGGGTTTGCTTGAGATAAGCTAGAGATTAATGTCTCTTTGCATTTTTCATAGCAATTTCAGCCTCATTGGTTGTATTCTTCTTAATGAACGACTCAAACTTAGAGTTTCTATGTCATAGTCTTGGCGTTTAGCCTTCTATACCAAAATAAAGTAGAAATTTATGTAATGGTAGTCAAATGTGGTCAAAAGTAAAGATATGGATGCATTAGCATATGCTTGTACATTAAAACCTTAACTTGGTATAGAATGATCAAGGTCAATTGAGATTTAATACATCTGTAAAGAAGTTGAAAATGGGTGAATTTAACTAACCTCAAGTTGATGCAAAATTACCAATATTCTTGCTTGACACGAGGTTTGATCATAGAATTCAGTTCTTTTTTATTCAAATGAAGAGGAAAGATATATATATATATATATATATATATATATATATATATATAAAAGAGTTAAAAATGATGTAATCAATATGGGCTTATTATTCCTAAAATATGTTTGATGTAATTGAATAATGTGATTTAGGCTTACTACGTGCCTCGAGAGCCTTAAACTTACTTGGACTTTAGTGCCGGTCCGGCCCATGGTTTTAGATTGTAACATGTAGGATATTTCAAATTTCATTCAGGATGATATCAAAAATCTCATTATTCCTCATTTTATTCCCACATTTGTATGTGGTGTAGATATAGATATAAATAGATAGATAGATATATAAACTAATGTCTTATAAATTAGTTCAATAAAATTTGATGTAAATACACTTTTATTTGCAAATCAAACCTTAAAACTAAACTAAAGCCATTAAAGAATCAACGGACCAATCGAAAACCAAGCAAAATCAGTGATTTGGGCCAAACCGGACTCTAATCAAAACCAAACCAACCTTTAGCCAATTAGAAGGCCTTATAAACCCAAAATTCCTATTATCTTTCCCCCATCTTGGAAGCTGACACCCCTTTCTCCTTTTCTTTTAAACTTTTCGGCAACACCAACCCATAATGGGCTAACCAGATGTTGTCCTTGTCATTAGTTTTCCTCTGCCCACCCTCTTTCAATTTTCGGTCTTGCTATAGTGCAGCGTTGAGTGAGAGAGCTGCGATTCCTTTCTTTCATATCAATGCAGCTCACCTTCGGTATTTTCTTGAATTTACCGGCAAAATCAAGTAAGGACCAGCTGGACTATACCTCCCACCTCGTCACTAGATCTTCTCTGGCTGCTTTTCCTCCATGCTTTTTCGGTCCAGCAGCAATGCAACAATGAGTTGAAAGGGAAGCTACATTTTTCTGATCGCTTAGCTAGAATATGTAGCCTACAGCGTGTTTTGTAGTTGGGTAAGCTGAATTTCAACTCTATTCGGTATACTTCTTCAATCCTATCGAATTAAATTGAAGAATTTGCTCATAAATCAATTTTTATGGAGGAATTGAGTCTAGCTACTGTTTATGTGAATATAATAAGTAATTTCAATTTTTGCTCTTTAAATTGGTATATAAACCAATTTACTATATAGAAATGATTAGATTATTGCTTGTATTATAATTTTTATGAAGAATTAAGCATTCTTTGGATTGATAGTAGCTAATTAGCCATATGCTCAAGTTCTTGATATCTTATGAAGGAAATCTTGAATTTTCATAATTCCGAATGAGCTATAGACTGAAATTTTATAAGAAAATGTGTAAGGTAGTGTGTTCGCTGCATATTCTATATAAGAAATTAGAACAATTTTGAAAAGGCAGCAGCTATTTTTAATTATTTCTATAAATCATTGCTTTGATATGGATTATATGATATTAAAAAAAATCGAAGTTTTGATTGATAATGAGTTAAATTTGCGCATATATATAAGTTTAAGCCAAGGAGAACCTATTGCTTTTGGTGGGCAATAGCTATATAATTGGTGCCATTTTATATGATCTAACTTAGAAATGGATATATCCTCAATATTTTTGTGTTGGATATCGTTGGTTATTGCTTGATAACTTCATTCTTGTTAGATAACGATCCAATTGTAAACCATTTTAGCTATAATCTAGAAATTGCATTTCTATGGCAAGATGGAGAAAATTTAGGAAGCTTTAGTTATATATTTAAGTTGTGAGTTGGATTACCTAGTAGAAGTATTTATTAAATTGCAATTTAATTGAAGTATTGGTTCTTAGTGGCTAGGTTAGAATTTTAATAAATGTTTAAATATGTTGTTGTTACCTTAAGCAAGGATGATGAAATAAAGGTTTGATAAGGAGTTCTATCATAATTGAAGGCTAACTAATTTAATGATATAAGTTTTGTTTAAATCTATATGTATAATAGATTTCATTTATTTGGGAATTAGCTAAAGAAGATAATTATATTTATGTGATACAAAGAATGATTGATCATTGTTAGGTTACCTAGTTGTTGATTAGATACCATGTTAGGTTACCTACTAGTTGACTTATGCATAAATTCTAACAAGAGCTAGGTTTAGTTACTTACTTGTTGACTAGAATCAGGTTTGATTACCTAATTAGATTTGGTTTCTTGTGTATAAATAGGGTGTATTGATATCACTAAAAGAATGAAAATAAGAGAGATTTTTTTTCCTTCTCTAAGATTCAAGTAAGAAATATTTTCTCTAAGATTTCAAATTGGTATCAGAGCCAATTCGAAATCAGATCGGAAACTATTAGGGACAGTTTCGTTCCTTTTTCCGATAAACTGTATAGGATGGAGAGCGGAGTGACACTGCCCAGCTAAGAGGATAGCCCAGTTGCCGATTAGCTTCTTGCCAGAAATCAGCATGTGACCCATTTTCCAGTGACTTTTTTTGGCGGGATTCTTTCTGGTCATTTGCACTTCCTTCGGCAACTCTATTCTAGGTATTAAACCAATTTTGGTTGAGGTTTCATTGGTCTCTTTTAATTCGCATAAAACAGTACTGTTCTTACCTATTTACGCCTATTTTATTGATTTTTAACCATGGGAGATTTGAAAAAAACTATCGAAATTGCTGAACCTATAGAAATTTAAATTTTTTTTTTTTCTAATGATACTCTCTCTTTGCAAATCAGCCTTGTAAAGCTTGATGACACTAATTTTCGTGCTTGGTCGAGGTCTTGTCTTTTGTTTATTAAAGCTAGAAGACCACATGGATATCTTACTGGAATTAAAACCTAATAAGAAACAACCAGTTCAACCTTTGATAAACGGGATTTTGAAAATTCTTTTATCATGTCTTGGATTATTAACTCCATGCAACCTTAGGTTTCTAGTGGTTATTTGATATTGGATACTGCAACAAAATTTGGAAGACTATTTTCCAAACTTATTTTCGACATGGGAATGATGCAAAAGTTTATAACATTTGGAACAAAGCTCAAAGAACAAAGTAAGGTGAGATGACCATTAATTAGTATTATACTGAATTGAATTATTTGTGGCAGAAACTTGATTACTATGAAGATTATCTTTCCAAATGTGAAGATTATGCGGTATGATATCAGAGGAAAGTTGAGAAGAGACACATATATTATTTTTTTTTTTGCAGGTTTGAATGCTAAATATGATTCGATAAGGATTCAAATTTTGGGAAGGACCCTATGCCTTCATTACAGTAGACATATTCCTATGTTCTACATGAAGAAAGTCGCATATTTGTCATGCTTACTACTATTTTTGTTGAGAAATTTGGAGTTCATGTTTCTCAACCTACACAAAATACTTAGATTTCATCAAATAAAGGCCAGTTAGCATATGATTATTGTGAAAAGCCAAGACATACTAAAGAATTGTGTTGGAAATTGTATGGACGACCAACTAGGAGTCGTGGTGGTAAAAGGATGGGTTTCTCTAGACCTATTGCACACAAAGCTGAAACAGTATCAGTACATGAAGCATCTTTTATTGGGAGTTTCTCTACTGAAGAGGTACAATCACTAAAGCACCTTTTGTAAAAATAAGAGTCTTCATCCATTTTTGCTACTTCTTCTAATTTTTTGCAATCAAGTATGACCTTTCTTGCTATCTTTGTTGATGATGATTCATGGGTTATAGATTTAGGAGCAAATAAACATATGACAGGCTCTTCTAATAAATTATTAACCTATTCATCTTATTTTGGCAAAGAAACTGTTTGCATTGCAGATGGTTCTTTTCCACCTATTGCTGGCAAAGGTTCTATTAAGTGCACATCCACCATTGATTTAACTTCTGTCCTTTAAGAACTTATTACCCCTTCATTAGGGAAAAACTAGTGGGATGCAAATGGGTATTCACAGTAAATATAGGGCATATGGCACAGTTTAAAGTTATAAAGCCAGAATGGTGGCAAAGGGATTTACTAAGACCTATGGAGTAGACTATTAAGAGACTTTTGCTCCGGTTGCGAAAATGAATTCCATTAGAATCCTATTGTCCTGTGCAACTAACCTGGATTGGGGCTTGCATCAATTTGATGTGAAAAATGCTTTTTTGCATGATCTAGAAGAAAAATAATATATGAATATTCCTTCAAGCTTTGATATTGAGACCAAAGGTAAGGTTTGTAGATTGAAGAAAGCATTGTATGGGCTAAAACAATCACTTAAAGCATGGTTTGATAAATTCAACAAGGCCATAATTTCCTTTAGTTATTTGCAAAGCAATGCTGATCATACCTTGTTTATTAGACACTATAATGGTAAGATCACTTTACTAATTGCCTATGATGATGATGTGGTCATTACTGGAGATAATGAAGAGGAGATTGTTCGTTTAAAGAGGTTGTTGGCTCAGGAGTTTGAGATTAAGAACTTAGGGGGGTCTTAGATTCTTTATTGGTATAGAAGTTGCTAGATCAGATAAAGGGATTTTTCTCTCTCAAAGTAAGTATATTCTGGATCTCTTGAAAGAAACGGGCATGTTGGGTTGTAAACCAACTGATGCCCCCATTGAAGCTAATCACAAAATGCAGGCAACAATGCTGAATATCCGTCCAACACAAATTTGTTGGCGCGGTCCCATTTAAGTAGGCATCGCAATTGACTTTTGTTTTGGCCAAGAGTGGACATGACCCATTGAATTGTTTTCTCTTCTTCTATTTCTTTGGTTGGTGAGCTACCTCAACAAACTCTTTTGACTTATTTATTTATTTTTTGCTATATATAGACGTGAGTGTGTGCAAGTGACAGCGAAAAAACAAAAAGAAAAAGAAAAGAGAGAGTTCAGTCTTAGGAAAGGTTTTCCTAAAACGAGGAGTGAAAAAGAGTTAGGAAATTATTTTTGGGTGTTTTGGAAATACTACGAGTGCCATTATCTTTATCCCATTTGTATTAATCACTTTGTAAGCCTAGTATTTTTATTAGTGGAAAAAATATTTGGAGTTTATCCTATGGATTTAGCCTTAAAAAACAGTTAATGGTGAACAATGTAAATTTTTATATCATTTTTATTATTCCACTGTCGTAATTATTCTATTAATTTTATTGGGTGCTAACAGTGGTAGCAGAGCCTGGTTTTGGCAAAGTCAAGTATTGTAGTCAAAAATATTTTTTCTAAATATGCACTATGGTTGCAGCTTATACTGATCTTTCACATCAGAAATGAATTTTTTTTAAACTACTAAATTGATGCAAAATCTAGCCAGTTAGAGATTGATACCAGATCTATGGATAAATTTTAAAAATAAATATACCATAACGAAGAAAAAATTATAACAAATTTGTTACACAGCTCGCTCGGAAAGCAATTGCAGAAATAACGAAGTGATGAATAGTAAAATAGTAACTCAAAGTTTACGGTGAATAATTATTATTGAAGTTACAGTCATATAGCCTGACACTATTAAGTCAAGTACTGTTTACAGCTCCATTGTTACTATTTATGTATACTGTTATTATTATTGTTCACATATATGATTACTATTTACGTATAAAGTTACTATTCATCAAATTCCACAAATAAGTTATGGATGACAAATTGATGGGTAGTGTGGTTAAACTTGTTTCATCAAATTATCCAATATGAAAGATATTAATGGAAGACCTTCTATATTGTAAAGATCTATTTGAGACTATTGAATTGAAAGGAGTAAAGAAAAAAAAAAAAAGATAATGAATGGAAGAAAATTGATAAGAAGACTGTCGAGATAATCAGATGGTGGATTGATCTGAGTTTTATTCACTATGTTACTTAGGAAAAGAAAGCGTTTTCATTATGGACAGCTTGTGAACCAGTATGAACGGAAGAACGCACAAAACAAAGCTTTTACGATTAGAAGGCTTATGAATTTGAAGTACATAGATGAAATACATGCTTTCGAACACTTAAATAAATTTCAAGAAATCTTGAACCAGTTGGCTATTGTATATTTAATTCTAGATGATCAGGTGCATGCATTACTCTTATTTAGTTGTTTACCAAATAGTTGGGAGACTTTAGTTGTGTCGCTCAGCAATTAAGCTCTTGAAGGGAAGCTAACTTTAGTTATGAAGAAGCTATGTGCAAGGAACAAGGATTAAGTAGCCATTCAAAAGCATTTGTTGCAGTCACGGAGAGAAGCAGGAGGAGTAAGACCATGTATCTCAAAATCTAGACAGGCGTGATAAGTCAAGGGGGGGGATCTAAGTCAAGAAAGGGTATTACGTGTTATCATTACAAGTCTGGTCATTTGTAGAGACATTGCAGAAAACGAAAAAATGGAACAGGCAAAGGAAAAAGATGAGGGGAAGGAAGAAGAAATAGAGTTAGCTCTAGTTGCAATTGATGGTGATGCTTTAGTTGATGGTGATGTATGTATTTCTCATGATGATACTAATGAGACTTCCATCAGTCAAGATTCCACCTAGGTGCTTGATTCAACATATTCATACCATAATACTTCTAAGAAAATTAGTCACAAGGAAGAGTGGTTGAAAGCCATGCAAGATGAGATGAAATTCTTGCATGAGAACCATATATATGAATTAGTGAAACTGCTTTAAGGCAAGAAAGCACCGAAGAACAAATGGGTGTTGAGATTGAAGACTGAACAGAATAGCTCACAACCAAGGTACAAGGTAAGATTGGTTATGAAGGGATTTAGTCAGAAGAAGGGAGTTGATTTTGAAAAAACTTTCTCGCCAGTGGTTAAGATGTCTTCTATCCGAGATGTGCTTGTTTTGGCAATCAATATGAATTTCGATATTGAACAATTTGATGTGAAAACTGCTTTCCTCCATGGTGACTTAGAGCAGGAAACTTACATGGAGCAACTAGAAGGATTTCAAGTCAAAGGCAAAGGGCACTTGGTATGTAAATTGAAGAAGAGCTTGTATGGCCTCAAGCAAGCTTCTAAGCAATGATGCAAGAAGTTTGAGTCCTTCATGGTGAACTATATATTTATGAAAAAGTTTACAAATGACAACTTTATTATTTTTTTTTGTTGTATGTTAATGATATGTTAATTGTGGGCCAAGATAATAAGAGAATTGATAGCTTGAAAGGAGCTTGGCAAATCCTTTGCAATGAAGGATTTGGGACTTGCAAAACAAATTCTCAAAATGAAGATCTCTCGAGACAGGAAGAACAGAAAGTTTTGGTTGTCTTAAGAGAACTAAATTGAGAAAGTTGTCAACAGGTTCTTGCTCGCCACTTGCAGGCCACTTCAAGTTAAGTTCCAGTCAATGTCCTTTAAGTGAGAAAGATAAAGAAGAGATGAAGAAAGTGCCTTATGCATCTACGGTTCGTAATGGTATACGTAAATAGTAACCAGTAAATCTGTTAACAGTACTGGACTTAGTAATGACAAGTTATGTAATAGTAACTCCAATAGCAACTATTCAATGTAAACTTTGAATTACTATTTTACTATTCACCACTCTGTTATTTGTGCAACTGCTTTTTGAACGGATCGAGTTAAAAGATTCGTCGTAATTTTCTCTTCGTCGTGGTATATTTATTTTTAAAATATATATACTGATCTGGTATCAGTTTCTGACTGATTGGACTTTAAATTAAATAGTAATTTAAGAAAAATTTCTTTCTAATGTGAAAGGTCAGACTAAGCTGTAATCACAATGCATACTTAGAAAAAATTTTGATTACAATATTTAAACTTGTCGAAATTCTCTGATACTATTTTGTTAGGTTCCACAATAAAAACTAAGAGAATAATTACGGTAGCAGAAATAAAATATAACACAGAAATTGTTTTAGGCTATGTCTACAGGACAAGGTCCGAATATTTCTTCCACTATTAAAAAATAGCAGGCTACAAAGAGGTTAATACAAATGTGATAAAAATAGTGGCACTCACAGTAATTTTTAGAACACCCAAATATAATTTCTTCACTATTTTATCTCTCTCCGTTTTAGAAAAATATTTTTTAAAACTAAACTCTTTTTTTTCATTTTTCGGGCTTTAACACTTGCACATACTCATGTCTATATATAGCAAAGAAAAAAAAAATAAGTCAAAAGATTTTAGTGAGGTAGCTCATTAGTCAAAGAAAAAGAACAAGAGAAAACAATTTAATGAGTGGTGCCCACTCTTGGCCAAAATAAAAGTTAGTGGGCAGCGCCCACTTGAGTGGGAGCCACATCATTTGAAAAGAAAAAAAAAAATAAGTAGTCGATGTTTTAGGCGATTTAGGTGGAAAGAAATTCAAAGAAAGCAGCTGAGTTATTGGCAAACACGTCTCGTACATGTTAAAATTCTCTATATAAGGAGTAGAGATCAGCTCAACAAAATGACGCACCAGAAGCAAAAAGAGAGAGAGAGAGAGAGAGAGAGAGACTTGAATGGGAACCACATAATTTGAAAAGAAAAAAAAATTAAGCAATCAATGTTTTAGGCGATTTAGGTGGAAAGAAATTCAAACAAAGCAGCTGAGTCATTGACAAACACGTTTCGTACATGTTAAAATCCTTTATATAAGGGGTAGAGATTAGCTCAACAAAATGACACACCATAAGCAGAGAGAGAGAATTATTTTGGGTATTCTTGAGAAACGCTGTGAGTGCAACTATTTTTATCCCATTTGTAGCAATCTCTTTGTAACTTACTATTTTTAATAGTGAAAGAAATATTTGAAGTTTGTCCACTAGACGTAGCCTTAAAAAAAGTTAAGGGTGAACCACGTAAATTTTTATGTCATTTTATTATTTTGTTGATATAATTATTCTCTTAATTGTGTCATATTTTACTTGAAATCGTAAAGAAAAAAATCTCTTATTTTCTTTTTTTGTTTTTCATTTTGCACTACACTCTCACTATCTTACGCACAAAATACACATATATATACATGAACCAAAAGAAAAAAATAGTAAAGTTAGGTGAGTTAGTTCACCTGTTTTATCAAGAAAAGAAAGAAAGAAAAAACTAATTGCGGTCTCCACTTCAATGGGACACGCCAATAAATCTCCTCCTCACACTCAAGTGGTTAGATTCGCCATGTCTTTGGTTGCCTTATTTCCTCTGCTTAGTAGCTTGTTCCTTGCATGCACGGGTTTTTCTGTCTCGCCCTTGCCTTCCCTTAGCAAATTCATGTGCGCCTTGTTCACTCCAATAGTGATCCTAGCATTCTTCCCTTGAATACTATGTTGTACCCTTGCGATTTTGCTTCTCGAGACACGTCCTTTCAGTCCCTTGGCTTCGGACAGCTAAGCACGCTCTAGCTTACTTGTGCCTAGTGTCCACCTACACTTTGACACACCATTGTCCTACTTCCATCTTATTGAATTTTAATATCTCCTAGTTGCAAATTTGCATTGCCTCACTAAACCAACGACTTTAATACTAACTTGAGATCTTAGAGAAAATATTTCTTGCTTGAAATCTTAGAGAAGAAAAAATATCTCTTATTTTTTTTCCATTTTGCACTACACCCTTACTATCTTATGCACAAAGTACACACATGTATATACATGAAGCAAATGAAAAAAAGTCATAAAATTAGGTGAGTTAGTGCATGCAAGGAGCAAGCTGCCAAGCGGAGGAGACGGGACAACTAAAGGCATGACGATTCTACCCACTTGAATTTGAGGGGAAGATTTGTTGGGTATCTCATTCAAGCGGACATCCCCATTTGTTTTTTTCTTTCTTTCTTATGTTATTGGTAAAATAGGTGAACTAACTCACCTAATTTTATGATTTTTTTTTGTTGCGTATATATATATATATATATTTGTGGTTTACCTTTAACTGTTTCAGTACGTCCACGAGACAAACTTTGAATATTTCTTACTTGAAATCTTAGAGAAGAAAAAATATATCTCTTATTTTTATTATTTTAGTGACATCAATACC
Organism: Jatropha podagrica; assembly: GCA_947857235.1. NCBI lineage: Eukaryota > Viridiplantae > Streptophyta > Magnoliopsida > Malpighiales > Euphorbiaceae > Jatropha > Jatropha podagrica. The sequence continues at coordinate 15,280 of CANUEP010081624.1, read as the reverse complement.
CTATTTATATACAAGAAACCAAACCTGATTCTAGTCAACAAGTAGGTAAGCAAATCTGATTCTAGTTAGGATTTATACATAAGTCAACAAGTAGGTATCCTAACACTCCTCCTTAAGTTGGTGCATGAATATTGTACATGCTCAACTTGCAAACCAAATTATGAAACTTTGTACTATTGAGCCCTTTAGTAAGAACATCTGTAGTCTAATTACCTGAAATCACATGAGTAAGCTTCAAAACACCTTGGATGATACTCTTTTATATAATGTCTATTAATCTCTATGTGCTTTGTTTGATCATGTTGAATTGGATTTTGAGCAATACTAATGGCAGCCTTGTTATCGCAAAACAAGGTCGAACCTTCTCCTTTTGACATTTGCAGTTCTTTCATTATCTTCCTTAGCCATAACATAGACCCCTTGAGCTATGGCTCTATATTTCGCTTCTACACTTGAACGAGCCAGTGCAACTTGTTTTTTACTTCTCCAAATAATTAAGTTTCCTCCAACAAAAGTACAATAACCAAAAGTTGACCTCCTATCATCTGGAGATCCAGCCCAATCAGCATTAAAAAAGGCTTCAATTTTTAAGTGACCATGCTTAGAGAAAAGTAGACCTTTTCAGGTGTAGACTTTAAATATCTTAAAATGTGAAAGACAACTTCAAGATGAGAACTACGTGGATCATGCATATATTGACTAACTAGACTTACAACATATGCTATATCAGGCCTAATATATGAGAGATAAATCAATCTGCCTATCAATTTCCAATATTGACCCAAATCAATCGGTTCTCCTGTTCCTGGATGCAAGTTGTGATTAACTTCAATGGGAGAATTTGGTGGTTTATAATCCATCATGCTAGTTTCTTTTAACAGATCCAAGATATATTTCCTTTGAGAGAAAAATCCCTTTATCCGATCTAGCAACTTCTATACCAAGAAAGTATCTTAAACCCCTACGTCCTTAATCTCAAATTCTTGAACCAACAACTTCTTTAAGCGAATAATCTCCTATTCATGATCTTCAAACATGACATATCATTAACATAGACAATTAGTAAAGTGATCTTATAATTACAGTATCTGATAAACAAGGTATGACCAACATTGCTTTAAGAATAACCAAAGGAAATCATGGCCTTACTAAATCTATCGAACCATGCTCTAGGTGATTGTTTCAGCCCATACAATGCTTTCTTCAATCTACAAACCTTACCTTTGGTTTTCTTAGTATTAAAGCCTGGAGGAATATCCATGTATACTTCTTCTAGATCACCATGCAAAAGCATTTTTCACATCAAATTGATGTAGGCCCTAGTCCAGGTTGGTTGCACAGGACAATAGGATTTTAATGGAATTCATCTTCGCAATCAGAGCAAAAGTCTCCTGAAAGTTTACTTCATAGGTCTGAGTAAATCCTTTTGCCACCGATCTGGTTTTGTACCTTTCAACTGTGTCATTTGCCTTATGTTTTACTATGAATACCCATTTGTATCCCACTGGTTTTTTCCCTGATGAAGGGTAACAAGTTCCTAAGTTGTGTTCTTTGTCAAACCTTTCATCTCCTCCACCATTGATGCTTTCCATTTTGGATCTTGATATGCTTCTTGCCAATTTTGTAGAATAGAAATGAACAACATAAAGGCTTTATCGGAAGGTGATAAAGAGTAATAAGAAACAAAGTGGGATATAGAATGTTTGCTACAAGTTCTCACCCCTTTTCTAAGAGCAATGAGAATATCAACATCATCAACTACAGGGTCAGAGTCAGAAATATTAACAAAAGGAATTGAATCAGAGGACTTACCATATGGATATTCAGGAGCTGATAACAGAGATGGCAATTGACCAGGTGTATCATGCGTGATGGTATAAACCTTCTCCTTCTCTCTTCGACTATACCTTTTTAAATCTGGCCTATCAAGTCTACCCGCTTTAGGTTCTCGCTCATAACTGGTGTTTATATTTACAAGTTGTTCAGGAACAGACACAATTATAGGAGCTAAAGGAGACTCCTCCTGTAACCTAGTCTCTCCCTAAATAGAAGTTTGGGAGAAATAAGCCTTAAACTTTTTAAAGGTCACATCCATATTCATAAAGTATTTGCGAGAATGAGGACGATAACACTTATACCCTTTCTAAGAAGCAGAATAACTAACAAACACAGATTTCAAGACTCTAGGTACCAACTTGCCTCCATGCTTGTGATGAGCAAAACAAACATAACCAACCTTTTGGAGGAACAATGTTTGAGGTACTAACTTGTAAAGCAACTATAGGACTTTTGAAATTAAGTGTCCTAGGAGGCATCTTGTTAATGAGATAAGCTGTAGAGAGAACTGCATCTCACCAATAAGATTTAAGAACATTCATGGTGAATAAAAGTGATCTAGCTACCTCAAGTAAATGCCTATTTTTCCTTTTAGACACCCCAGTTTGAGCACTAGTATTTGCACATGCATTTTGGTGTGCAATTCCATTAGAGTCTAAGTAAGCTTGAAACATGCTATTTACATACTCAGTTCCATTATCAGTTTTCAACATTTTAACATTTGCATCAAATTGTATACTAATCATGTTATGAAAAGACTTAAAAGTAAGAAAATACTTCATCTTTTGCCTTAGCAAATAAACCGAAGTTAATCTAGTACAACAATTAATAATGGTAACAAACCATTTATAATCAGATGATGAAACATTAGAAGTAGGATCACATACATCAGAATGAATATTCACAAAAGGAACCAAACTTTTGTTATTATGTGAACTATAAGAACTTCTTGTATGTTTAGCAAGTTGACAAGCATCACAAACTAAAGATTCTAATCGACAATGCTCAAAAGGACACGGATATAACCTCCTTAGGACTAGGAAAGAGGGATGTCTTAATCGCCTATCCCACACAATTATTTCTTAACTAGGATTATTATGATTTTCTAATAGGGCTTGGGGAATATAAGGAGCCGAAGAACTATAACTCTTTTCCAGGAGATATAAGCCATCATGCAATCTACTAAAGCTAATCATTTTTCCTGTTCTCAGATTTTGCAAAACACAATGAGTAGGAAAATAAATTCAACTTTGCAATTTAGTGCTTTGGTAATAGCACTAATAGATAAAAGATTTATAGGAAAACTAGGTATGTGAAGCACAAAAGTTAAATCAATGGTGGGTGTGCACTTAATAGAATCTGTGCCAACAATAGGTGCAAAAGAACCATCTGCAATGCGAACAGTTTCTTTGCAAAAACAAGATGAATATGTTATTAATTTATTAGAAGAGCCTATCATATGTTTATTTGCTCATGAATCTATAACCCATGAGTCATCATCAACAGAGGTAGAAAGAAGCGCTATACCTGATCGCATAAAATTGGAAGAAGCAGCAAAGGTGGATGAAGACTCGAACTTTGACAAAAGATGCTTTAGTGATTGTACCTCCTCAGTAGAGAAATTTCCAACAGACAATGCTTAAGTACTACAATTATTTCAGCTTGGTGTGCAACAAGTCTAGAGGAACTCATCCTTTTACCACCATGACTCCTGCTTGGTCGTCCATGCAATTTCCAACACGATTCTTTATTATATCTTGGCTTTCCACAGTAATCACATATCAATTTATCTCTGTTTGATGAAATCTAGGTATGTTGTGTTGTTTGAGAAATATAAAGTCTGGATTTCTCAACAAAAGTAGTAGTAAGCATAACAACTCTGCGGTTTTCTTCATGTAGAACATAGGAATATGTCTGTTACAATGAAAACAAAGGGTCCTTTTCCAAGATTTAAATCCCTATCGAATTATATTCAGTATTCAAACCTGCAAGAAAATCATATATGTGTCCCTTCTCAACTTTCCTTTGATATCCTACCCCATCATTTTCACATTTAGGATGATAATCTTCTTAGTAATCAAGTTTCTGCCACAAACAATTCAATTCAGCATAATAGTGATTAATGGTCATTTCACCTTGCTTCGTTCCTTGAACTTTGTTCCGAATTTCATAAACTTGTGCATCATTCCCATGCTGAGAAAAAGTTTGGGAAACAGTCTTTCAAATTTTTGCTACAGTGTCCAACATCAAATACCCATTAGAAATCTGATGTTGCATGAAATTAATAAGCCAAGATATGATAAGAGAATTTTCAGAATTCCATTTATCAAAGGTTGAATTGGTTGTTTCACATTGGGTTTTAGTTCCAATAAAGTATCGTTGTAGTCCTCTAGCTTTAATAAACAAGAGACAAGACCTCGACCAAGCAAGAAATTTAGTGATATCAAGCTTTACAGGACTGATATGAAAGAGGGATTATCATTAAAAAAACGTATTTAATTTCACTTGGTTTAGCAATTTCGGTAGTTTTTTTTGAATCACCTATAGTTAAAAATCAATGAAATAGACGCAAATAGTTGGAACAGGTACGAACAGTACCGTTTTTATGCGAATTAAAAGAGAGAGCCAATTAAACCTTAACCAAAATTGGTTTTAACATCTACAATAGGATTGTCGGAGGAAGTGTAGATGATCGAAAGGAATCGCGCTGAAAAAAGTCACTGAAAAATGGGCTGTGTGCTGGTGTTTGGTGTGAATCTGATCAGCGGCTAGGCTACCCTCAGTTGGGTGGTGTCACTCCATTCTTCGTTCTATATGGTTTACTGGAAAAAGGAACAAAACTGTCCCTAATAGTTTTCGGTTTGATTTTGGGCTTGCTCTGATACCAACTTGAAATTTTAGAGAAAATATTTTTTACTTGAAATCTTAGAGAAAAAAAAAATACATCTCTTATTTTTATTATTTTAATGACATTAGTACACCCGATTTATACATATCCTATTTATACACAAGAAACCAAATTTAATTAGAAAACCAAACTTGATTCTAGTCAACAAGTAGATACCAAATTTGATTGTAGCTAGGATTTATACACAAGTCAACAAGTAGATAACCTAACATAGTATATAGTCAACAAGTAGGTAATATAACGTTGTTCCATTATTAAAAATAGTAGGCTTATAAAGAGGGTAATATAAATGAGATTAAAGATAGTGACACTCACAGTGTTTTTCAAAAATACTCAAAAATAATTTTCTCACTATTTTATTCACTCCCTCATTTCAGAAAAACCTTTTTCAAAATTAAATTCTTTCCTTTTCTTTCAATTTTTTTATATGTACTAACGGTTGCACATACTCACGTATATATATAGCAAAAAAGAAAGTGGCACACCATAACAAATCTCCTACTGCACACTCGAGTGAGGACGTTGCCATATTTTCCTTCATTCCTGCATCTAACCAACAATGTTTAAATTTTTCTTTTGGAAGAATCTTCGTCAGAATATCTGATGAAAATATCCATTTTCATTTGTGTGGATCTTCTCAAGCTGTAACTGCTTCATCTCTAATATATCTCTGATCTAGTGATATCTGATATCAATGTGTTTTGATCTTTAATAGACGGAGGAATTCTTTTCAAGGTGAATTGCGCTCTGACTATCGCAGAATATTTAATACTGCTCTTAATGAATTTTAAGTTCATTCAAGAACTTCTTCATCCACAGTATAAGAAAAGTGAGAATTTTAGTTCTATAATTAATTTATTTGAATATGCTAATGGACTCCAAAATTCATGAAATTAAATATGAAGGTACCTTTGAGATGTTAAGAACAACATGGTGAAATTTCAGAATAAATGGATGTAAGAAGATAAATATTCAATTAAATAAACGTAAACTGCTAATGTGTAGAAAATTCTATGTTTCACTAAATTTGTACTAAATTAAACATATTAAAACATAAGTGAATTAGTTATGAGCATCAGTATATAGTAAATGGACATAAAGCTTAATATGTACAGTTTCTATCCTTAAAAATTTAGATTTTAAATTTAATGAATAAAAATCTTAAAGCACCTTGAATGTCAATAAAGAGTTAGAAGCAAACTAAAAGCCCGTTTGGAATAAATGAATTTTATAAAATTTTATTGAATTTATTTAGAAATCCATATTTTGTATTTGGAATGAAAAAAAAAAAGATTTCAATTTTAAAATTCAATTTCACGAAATTAAATACAATTACATCAAATTCTATAAAAATTGATGGAATTTTCAGATGAATTTCATTAAACTAAACACTCCAAGTTTTCGAGATAAAAAGTATTCTCTTTTTTTATAAATTCAATTTTTTAATTTTTTTTACTTATTTAACTTATTTTTTTTATCAAACTTGATCATAATAATAAACCATTAAATTTTATTTGACAAAACTATCCCTCTATAGACTAAGTATTTCTTTTTTTCCTTTGTTTTTTTTTTCTTTTTGAACTTTATAGTTATTATTACGAAATAACAGTTTTTGTCCTATGTACTAATGTTTTCAAGTATAATTAACAACAGTAATAATTTTTTTAAATATTTTTATAATTTCTAAATTAATTAGTTAAATGAAGCAGACATTTTATATCTTTTTTTAACGAAGACATTTTATATAAATTAAAGATAACTATTATGATGAATGTTATAATTATTTTATATATTTATATTTATATTTATATTTATTAATTAGCCAGGGTGGAATGTGAGTGCATTATTTATATGAAATTTATTATTTATATCTTAGTAGAAAACAAAAGGTTATGATATTGTATATAACAAATATAAATAGATACTTATTATTTATTTTTATTAAATTATTATGTTAAGGATATTTTAGAAAATAAATACAAATGAATTTCCATTTAAGAAGTTATTTCAAATATAATTTTTTTGAATTTTGTTGAATTCTTTATTTTAAATTGTAGCATACCAAACATGACAAATTCATTTATAAATGAATTTTACTTGGAATTCATTTACAAATAAATTCTAAAACCATTATTCATTTGTTGCAAACAGGCTGTAAATTTGAAATATATGTTTAAATATGAATATAGCTCGAGGATTACTATGAAATCGTTTTAAAATTATAAGTGATTGAGAGGGATCAAATTCCTATTTTCAAGGTGAATTATAGTGTTTACTCTTACTTATTGTATTGGAACTTTCGATAAAATACATATCATTGTTGATATTGAAACTATTTATTTATCCAGATATTGAGATTGTGAATTGTGAAACCTATTTGGCCTCCATGACTATTTGATTGTACCAAGCCATTTGCTAGCCAATATGACAGAATTTCAATTTTGATGGGGTTTTACTATCAGGCTATGTGCATATAGAGATTAGTGATTGTACTTGTATGTGTGCTAGACTTCCTAAAGATTTTCTACTTAGTGCATCTGCTACTGCATTAGCTTTACCTGGATGATATAAAATCTCACAATCGTAATCCTTAAGTAACTCCATCCACCTACGTTGTCTAAGATTTAAATCTCTCTGCTGGAAGATATATTTAACGCTCTTGTCTAATGAAACCCTTATCTAGAAGATCTTGCAATTGCATTTTCAATTCCTTGAGTTCAGTTGGGGCCATTTGGTACAGGAGAATAAAGATAAGTGTGATATCAGGTACTAAGTCTATACTAAACTCTATTTCCCTTTTTGGAGGTAAAGTAGTCAAATCTTTAGGAAATACATTAGGGTGTTCTTGTACTACAGGTATTTGGTCTAACCCAGGGGAGGCTACATTAGTGTCTCTAACATAGGCTAAAGATCCTATACACCCCTTCCTCAATAATTTCTTAACATTAATGACTAAAATCAAATTACTTAGCACTTCACTCCTATCTCCTTGAAGGAGTATGAAAAATCACTCTTTTTTCATTACAATCCAAGGTGGCAAAATATTTAGACAACTAATCCATCCCTAAAATAACATCAAACTATAACACTCGTAATTCAATCAAATCAGCTTTCAAAATTTTGTCACCTATCATCACTTCATAGGAGGGATATATGTTCTTAATAGTAATTTCTTCCTCTAAATGGGTAGACATGGTAAGAGGAATTTTTAATGATTGAGAAGGCATACATAATTTGAAAGCAAAATAAGTTGACACAAAAGAATGAGTTGCCCCAGAATCAAATAACACTCTTGCCTTAATAGATTGGATAGGAATGATACCTATAATAACTGTATGTGACTCTTGTGCCTCCTTAGGTGCTAATGTATATACTTTTCTTCTACCTCTTCCTGAAGGTTGTTCTGCTGGTCCTTCTATAGTACTATCTCTTCCACAACCTCTCCCAACTCCAATAGGTCTAGGACCTCTTTCTATCTATACTATAGTCTGAGACATTTGAGGTCTATTTTCTCTCGCTAATAGAGGACAATCTTTAATCATATGACCTATCTGCCCACATTTAAAACAGCCCCCTGTTCCTTTATAACACTGGCCTCCGTGCAATTTTCCACAAGTCTGACATGGAGTTTGTATAAGAAGTCTCTGTATATGAGTACCAAATTGTCCATAAGTAACTCACGGTCTTCCTATAAATGGCCTAGGTGGAAGGCTAATTTGCATCCCTCAAGGATTACTTCATGTCACAGAAGATGATTATGGTCGAGCACTAAATGTTCCTACTTCTCTCCCTCTCAGTCTTATAAAACTCTCAGTTCTCATTTTCTTTTTTTATTCTCGAGCTGTTTTGACTTCCATCTCCCTATTCTTAATCATTCTTGCCTTATCTACTATATGAGGATAGGAATTATAATAACCAACAGCCAAGATTTTATACAATGATGCTACCAATCCTCATCTAAAACCTGTCTATCCTTGCTGCTTCATTTAGTACTAGAGCAAGTACATACTTGCTCAGTTGATTAAATTGTCTAGTATACTCAGATACTGTCATATATAGAGTTTGCACTAGCTTCTCAAATTCTATGGCTTTGGCTTGCCTAACACTTTGGGGTAGAAATTCCTTAAATACCATTTTTGCAAAAGTTTCCTAGGTAAAAGAAGTATTTCTTTTTAGCAACCCAACCACATCTCTCTTGTACCGCTCCTTTGCGTCACCCCTCATTTGATACTCTGCAAATTTGATTGCTTTCTTATCCGGACAACGAAGTATCTGGATCTTTGCCTCCATTTTTTCTAAAAATTTGGTGGATCTTCTTCTCCTTTATAAACTGGAGGCTTTAATTTCAAGAACCTCTCTAATAATTTCATTTCCTTTTCTGGCTCCATTTGTGGAAGTGAAGGTGGAGTTGCAGTAGTTTGAACTTCAGGAATAGCGATTTGTTATTGTTGTTTCTGTTGTATTAATATTTCTATTATAAGCTCATAGTTCTTCTGTAATTGTTCAATTCTTTCCACTACCCCAACCATCTTGTACTCAAAGGCCAGTGGTGCTGGAGGTGGAGGCACTTCATTTTCAGCTCTCTACACTAATTCTTCTAAAGAGACATCTCTTCAGGTTTGATTTTCCTCATTCCCCTTCTAGGTGCCATACTAAATCTACAAGTAGAAAAGGGATACTCAATTAACGCTTGACTCAACGCAGATATAGAGAGTAATGAAAAACAAGACACGATAGAATGATCCTATGCTCCATGGTATTCTTACTTATTTATACTTATAAACTTTAAGCTATATATTTCTATAAAACTAGGCTTTGATACCAACTCTGTCAAACCCTAAATTTTAACAGTGCGACTATCCTGGGGTCTAGGTAGGCTTAGGGCCACCGAGTACCTCGTAGAACCCACAACACATACATTACTTATCTTGATTATTTACTTGAATGGGCCACAATCAATTTATTTACTTCTATTAAATTTTAGGATTGTTGAGAATATTCTTCCTTACATTCTGTATAGACACATATTACTCTCTTAATACTGTTACAGTAAAGCTTACACACATCATATACTAATATCATCCACAAGATAATATGGAGCAACTAGAGTTTATATAATTTGACATTAATATTTACATGGATCACAGGCTACTTGTTGGAAGAAAGAATCAAGAAGCTGACAGACCAGGATCACCTCTACCTGAAACCACATACGCTTAAATGAGCCGTCAACTCAATGGGATTATAGTGTCATATACGTAGTGTATACAATGAGAAGTATTTCAAGGTTCAACATTTATAGCAATACCAGATAGTAGTACTATTATTAGCTCATCAGAAACAAATTTGTATAAAGGGATTCATAGTAGTTGGATCAATATTACAAATGAGATATCAAAGGGTTTCATAGTAATCAGATCAATATCACAAATGAATATCAATAAGGATTCACAATATTCGGATCAATGTCACAAATAGATATCACTAATATGACATATAATCACATATATAACACTGAATAAAACATATCACTATGTATATTCTAGTGCTATCACACATTTCACATATCAGGGTAGTAACTTCTCCCTTTTATCACAAGTCTCTATGTGCACATTGCTTGATCGTATAGCCCCTAACAAGACTGGGCGTCTGTCATATTGGCTAACAAATGGTTTTGTACAATCAAAATAGGCATAGAGGTTAAATAGGTTTCAGAATTTATAATTTCAATATTACAATAAACAAATAGTTTCAATACCAGCAATGGTATGTATTTGATCAAAAGTTTCAATATAATAAGGAAGAGTTAGACACTATAACTCACCTTAAAGATGAGAATTTGATTTCTCTCGATTACTTATAATTTCAAAATGATTCTGTAGTAATCCTCGACCTATATTCACATTTAAATATATATTTCACTTTTAGTTTGTTTCTAATTCTTTATTGACATTCAAGGTTTCTTAATATTTTTATTCATTAAATTTAAAATCTAAATTTTTAGGGACATAAATCATACATACTCTATGTTTTTTACTATATACTTATGTTCATAGCTAATTCACTCATATTTTAATATTTTTAATTTAGTGCAAATCTAATGAAAACGGAATTTTCTGCACATGAGTAGTATGTATTTATTTAATTAAATATTTATCTTTTCACATCCATTTATTTTAAAATTTTATCAGATAGTTCTTAACATTTCAAGGTGCTCTCATATTAAATTTCATGAATTTTGGAGTTTATTAATCCATTTAAATAAATTAATTATAAAACCAAAATTTTCATCTTTAAAATACTAAGTAGTCTCCTTTATTTTATTAACATTTTTAATTTCCTTCATTATTTAGACTTTTCCTTCTAACACAACCTTACTAACATCTTAAGTTATCTTTCTGCAAAATTTCATTATTTTTTAAATTCATTTACTTATTTATTTGAACAAAATATAGTAGTTGAATTTAAATAGTCTCATTAAGACAGTTTGAAAAAATAAAATTTTTCTAGCTTTTATATGTTTAATTAGTTTTTATCCAAAATAATTTTTACATATTGAGTGGTTATTTAATATATTGTAAAGATAAATTTTAAACTTTAATTCATCAAAATAAAAATTAAAACTTAGAAAATATAATTTAAAATCTAAGTCAAAATTTTTGGATTTCATACATTTTTTTGCTCCCTTATGATTTTCTCTTTCTTCCTATCACTTGTTGGTTTAATCTCTCCTTAGAACACTTGTATATTTCTAATCTTTTTGTGGTAAATGATCTTAGGAAAGTAGGATATTTATAGAGAAATAAAGGAAACGTGAACTCTAAATTTGAAAATGAAGATGTGAAATAAAGAAATTATGATATTTTCTTTAATACACTTGTCTTTCATTTTCTTAATTTAAATGATAATTCATTTGGTATTTTGTGATGATTGATTTCTAACAATTGGTAGATTGATTGAAAGGAAAATGTAAAAAAAGAAATTAATTTGAAAATGTAAAAGGGAGAAAATCAAATTTGAAGAGAAGGTGTGAATCAATGAAAATGTAATCTCTTCTTAAATACATTTGTCTCATTTTCATTAATTAGAGATTGAATTATTTGTTATCTGATAACAAATAATGGAGAGAAGAAATGAAAGGGGCAAGCTACGTCTGAAATGAAAATATGAACATGTGAAAAGATGATTACTTTTTCAGTATATTTATTTTCATAATTTAGAAAGATAAATTATATTGTGTTGTGCAAATATTAAGCTGTCATTTGTAAGAATAAAACTTTCGTTTATCTCCTTTAGTCACTTTGATTAAGTAGTAGTTTAGATGCCTTTTTTTGTCATTTCATATTTTTATTATTTAAACTCATTTGATTTAGAGTTTTATTCCTTTAATTCTTAAATTTTCTTATTAAGATATATGTATATATATTTATGTTGTTATGCATTTATTAGTTTTAGAATTTTCTATATTTTTTACAAATTTTATTTTTTTGCTTTCAGTAATGTTTTGAATAGGTCATACATTTTATAAGATACTTCTTAATTATTTATTACTCAATTCATACAATATTTAGAATATAATCTTTATTTGAAAATTAGGGTACTACAGAAGGAGAAAAAAAAAAGACTAACTTACAATTGAGAAAGATACCGAAAAAAAAATTGCTCACAACTTCCTTAGTTTTGGTGAAAAAGATGAAAAAGCAACTAAAGAGAAACTTGACAATAATACAAACTGGCGCTAGGGTCAAACTTTTTCCTTTAGGGGAAATTAGATTTGGGCTTTTGGGCTATTAAAATTTAAAAAAAAAAAAAAAAAAAAAAAAAAAAAAAAGAAAGCTAGTGGGGGAGGCAGGGCCCTCTTACTCTATTGTAAGGTCTATTCCGAAAATGTTTGAAATACTTGAATTGGGTTAGGATATAATATGAGAGATTGTTATGTAAAGTAATATAGACTTGCTATTAAGATCCATTTGATGTGATTGACTTATGTGATTCTGGCTTGCTACTGGCTTTCAAAGCTTTTTGGGACCTAACATCCGTCTGGTCCATGGTTTTTGAAGTGGCTTGAAAATAAAATTTTAAGAGTTTTTAATTAAAATTTTAATCATAAATTTCAATCAATGAAAAATAATTTTGTAGGCTATACTTGAACCCAAAAATCAAAATTAAATCAATAAATTCAATTGAAAACCTACAAATCAAAGAAAAATCGGACTAAATTGCTGAGTTGGATCAAATTGGTTCAAATCAAACCGAAACCACTTGGTTAACAGTGGAAATCAGACCGAACCGACCAAAATTTCTTTTCTTCCTCTTTCTCTCTCTGGCGCGCGACATGCCAACCTTGACGCAGTGTCTCCTCCTCCCTTCCAGCCACCTGAGAACACCGGGCGACGAGGATGAGCCGATGATCGACGCTCCAGCCAACGGCGACCACGACCTAGCTGTTTCCTTGATCGTCGAAACCTGTTAAAGGCGAGATCGAGCCTTCTCAGCGACGACGCGAGCGATCCCAGCCGCATCTCCTTCGTTTTCCGGCGAAACCAAACTCCTTCGACGAGCTTTGACGGCCAAGTAAGGTTCCAAACGCATTTCTAATCACTTTAAAGCTTGTTTCCTCCATCAATTCCTTGTTTCTTATAATAATTGAGTAAATTGTGAATTGGGGTTTTGAAATTTGGGAAATTTTAAATTCGCACTATTTGTTCCTACTAGCTGAAATTAATTGAGGAATTGAGTTCTCCATAAAAATCTGAACGTTTTGATGTTATAAGGTTTGTAAATTCCGACGACGTTCTATTTTCCGGCCACCGCCAGTGGCGGTTCTGAGGGAGGCGCCGGCGAGGGCCCAATAGGCAGAATACTCTCCTTGATGCGGCGAATGAGATGATGTATTTGGAATTTTGCAATTCTAGGTTGAGGATTTCCAAGAGTCCGTCGTGAAAGCCTTATTGATCCGTGGAAATAAATTCTTTCTTCCAGGTGGGTGATAATATATATTACTTTACTAAATTCATGACTGCATAATTATTTCCAAGCCTTGTGTCTGTTATATTGAATTCTTGTGTGCTTTGTATATGTATTAATGGATGTGCATTGGTAAATATCATGAATGGTTGTTTTGTGCATCATGATATGTGAGAGTCGGGACGATGTGTGAATCATTAGGGATGAGAGTACAGACATGGTGAGAATGTTGACAGTGAGCCGTAAGTGGTAGGAGTGGCTCCCCCTTGTGTACCCTAGATTAAAATGTTTATCATAGAAAACTGTTTTGTGAAAAATATTGTGTTTAAATTTGTTTTGCCTGAATGGGGGGTAGACTCCTGCGTACATAAGTCACAGGATTAGACCGTGGATATTAAAGCATGCTTGGGAGTGATCATGATCCGGTTAAGGTGATTTCACTGATTAATGACCACTTGATGTGCATATAATTGTTGCTATTTGTGGATGTTATGGTTGACATTGTGTTCAACTAAAATAGATTAAATACCATTCGTGTGAATGCGTGAATTTAATATTATATGTTATTATTCACTGAGTTTTATACTCACCCCGCTCCCTTTTAATTTTTTTTTTTTCGAGAGATTGTAAATTATGTATAAATTACTTGAAATTCTAGTCTCTTTTTTTTTTTAGGGTTGGACAAAGAAATGTCTAAATGTGTAAGATAAAATTATATCTAATTAGGGTTCTTTAATAATTGTACAGTAATAGAAAATCTGTAGTTATGATAGGTATTTAATTAATGTAATAGCCATATTAAGTTTATATAAATATTACTGCAAAAAAAAAAAAAATGATTTATGTAAATGGAATAAGGTATTGTGATAATTAGGACCATTGATATTATAATGGGCTGTCCAGTTAAATATTTCATTGGACTTATTCAATTGTAAGCAGTGTTCAGGTTTACTACGAGTCTCGGTAGCCTTAAGTCTATCCAGAGTTTAGTGCCCGTTCGGTCCATGGAGACGGGTCGTGACAATTTCGGATTGTGATAAGGAATTTGCTGGGTTTTGCAGGTTGTGGTTAGTGGAGGGTTGGCTTGGATTTAAGGTGGATCCACAGGAAAAAAAAAATGTAGATTGAGAATGGAGGGAGAGAAATAAAAATCGAAGAGTAATGCACAGATTTTAAGGAAAGAAATGGACAGAAAAATGGAGTCAGCATGTATATGTGTAGGGAAATACATAGAACTTATGGTTTCATAATTTTCAGATTTTGATAAATCATATTCATTGATTTGAATATGTGGTTCTTTAACTTTGTTATTTGTTCATTTGCAGTTAAGAGTAATGGCATTAATGTATTTTCATCTGCAATTAACGTCTGATATTGAATAAAATAGATGCAAGGACAAAAATTTATAAGTATAACAAGTATAGACTAGTAATTTATGGCAAACAACATTAACAAAATTTATAATTCTGGGGGGGGGGGGGGGGGGGGGGGGGGGGGGGGGGGGGGGGGGGGGGGGGGGGGGGGGGGGGGGGGGGGGGGGGGGGGGGGGGGGGGGGGGGGGGGGGGGGG